>BQMF02000809.1:0-93601 GCA_027922465.2 Turritopsis dohrnii | reverse complement strand
GTCGAACGAATCTTATTCTTTTAAGAATAAAGGAAACAAAACGAAAAGAGACGACAGCGCAACAGCTGGTAACGAAGTACGAGTTCTGGACAAAAAGAGTTATTTGTCTCGCGTGTATGGTATTGACGAATACAAAAGTAATGACAGTATTGGAAATGTGGTGACCGTTTTACAGAACCGATTACAATGTATTAAAAACTATATGAAAAAAGTAACCGTAACAAAGAAATTGTTTTGTAATATGGGAGATAAGAATTTTCTGTTTTCGAATAACGGTATTATAACTCTGCCACACGGACATCGATTATTACACGATCTCTATAGCTTTTCTAGTTGTTCCAAGTACGAAGAGTACTGTGCGTTGAAATTTAAGAATAGACGTGCACAAAAACGTAAACTAGAAGAAGAAAAAACTGAAAATAATTCTAATTTTGTGAAACAATATGAAAGTAAATTTTTAAAGTATGAAAACGACATTATATATAACAATGATCGAATGTCTTTTGTTAATAAAATATTGTATTGTAATTTGAAAGGTCATAATTCTATATATACGATTGATGTTTTGAAATATTCGTCATTATGACCACAGTTAGTTGTAAAGATGTTTTTAGTAAATATATGATATATGTTATATATACTTTGTTTATTTATTGCTATACAATATTTGTTTATAAGTTGTTGTGTTTGTTATTTTAACTTATCTTTCTTTTTTTAGACAAATATCTAAAAGATATAATAATAAAATGGGTAACAATATTAGTGCGGCATTTAAAGGAAACAAAGGGGCGCTCGTCCACATGTTCGAGTTCGGCTGACAAAGTTGAGTCGTTCTTCGTGCAGATGCGACACGTGCTTGAAGGTCATAAATAACAAAGACGAATGGTAAAAGAAATGGAGCACTTAATTGAAGAATCTATTAAAGGCCACATGCTTACTAACGATGACGCAGATGATGATGATGACAATGATGATTACGATGTCAATGATGCTCCGTGCAACTGTTCTTCGTGCGATGGAACTTGTGGTAGTGATTTTGAAGATGACATTGAAAGTGGTAGTGATGATGATAATAAAGAAAATTGTCCGCCTTACGATAGCTTTATTATTGAAAATCCAGCTGTTGTCAATGTTGCTGACAATGTTTGAAAATGGTGACAATCATTATGATATCATTAGTAATGATGAAAGCAACCAGGATGATGCCAATGAAATTGACGGTGATGCTGATAATATCGATCCTGTTCCCAATAACCATGACGATGGATATGAAGAAAATAAGGCAGGTGTATTTACCAAGTGGTGCAGTAATGGACATTCGAGATGTCGATTACTTTGCAGAGGTTTTGGCGCGTCGTACCAAATTAAAAGTATTTTTAAGTCATATTGTAGAAGATTTTATGGACTACCTTCAACGTAGACGAGCTGCTGAAAAACTATTAGACGAAGGACTTACAGAACTATAAAACAAAATAAATGTACTGGTAGTGTAGTATATACTTTATGAAAGTAAGATTAAATAATGAATGAGCAGCTAATATTATTTTGTTTTTTTTTAGAATAATAAAAATTATGATGATGCCGTTTCATGTATATGCTATTGTTGTATCAAAGTATGTGGGTGACACGTGCAGCAAAGAAATTTACGAATTACCGGTTGTTATCGAATATTGGAATAAAAATCACGAATATATACAAGACTATTTCGTTGCTTTGACACAGGCTTTTAGTGTAAGCGGTGAAAAGAAACTCGACGAATTTCTTGAACGTCATATCGATCAACAAACGATAAATATGTTTAGCGAAAAATTTTTATGTCAAGTAGAAGCCGAACTATAAAAATATAATAAAGATAATAAGATATATATGTATTTAACTAGTATATATAATTTTTTTAATGATGTATGTTTTTTTTTTTGAAGATGTCTGTTTTTTTTTTGAAGATACTCGTTTTTTTTTTTGTGAAGATGTCTGTTTTTTTTTTTGAAGATACTCGTTTTTTTTTTTGTGAAGATGTCTGTTTTTTTTTTTTGAAGATACTCGTTTTTTTTTTGTGAAGATGTCTGTTTTTTTTTTAAATGTCTGTTTTTTTTATAGAAAAAAAATGAAATATTTCACAAGAAGCAAGTTACAAATGCATATTGGTTATATATTTTAAGATGTTAGCACTTACACTTTTGCGACGAATATGAATTAAAAAATATTGAAACCATTGATAGAATGTGGGCTGACGATAAAGTGAAATTGTTTTACAAGCAGTTTCGATTGGAAATATTGCAGATACTTGAAAAAAATGGATATTTTGAAAGAATAATGCTAGAAGAATATCCATTTGATGATCGCTTTTTCGATCATTGTGATGACGAAGTGAATCGTATTCGTTATGCAATGAAAGAAATAAAGAACAGTGGCAGCCAACATGTCGATGATTTTGTTGATTTTTTTACAGGACTGCTATCAATAATTTTTTATTTTTAAATGATAGCTGTTTTTTTTTTTTGTGATGATAGCTGTTTTTTTTTTGACATGATGTATTTATTTTGAAAAGCTTCTTGCGTTTATTAAAAAATTATTTATTTACTACGATAGCAGCTGTGTTGTTTTTATTTTTTTTAAAAGAATATATTTTTTCTTTTTTTAAAACTACATTATGTTATTTTATAGAACTAAAGAAATAATAATGGAAGATATTGAAGATAATCAACAAACATTGGAAAATTTATCTCAACAACAACAACAAAACAATGATGATGATAATGCCAATAATGGTCCTGCTGCTGACATAAATGATGACGATGAAATTATGACTATCAATGATGAACATGATGATGGTGAGATTGTTAAAGAAGAAGAAGAAGAAGAAGTAGTAGAAGGTAACATATATATGTCTTTATTATCTTCTCTTTCAAACATTCCTTTCTGTTCAATCACTTTGAATCATGTTCTCTGCGTTTCGTTCTGTATAAATACAGAGCAAACAAAGAGAACATGATTCTCAGATGATTGAACGGAAAGGAATGTTTGAGGGGAAAAATAATAATTATGTTATATATGTTCTAGATAATGGCAATGATAGTGATGGTGATGATGACAACAACAGCAATGTATTGTATCCTAATATCACCGAAGATATCGAAAATAAAAAGATAATTCATGATATTCGAACGGGTCGTATAAATATGGATCTACGTGGCGCTATTACCAAATCTCTTTTGAGTAACTTGAAGAGTGCTGTCAAAAAGGAGAATAAACGTAAGGCTGCATTGTGGGAATATATGCAGGACAAAATGGATCAGGGAAGAACCATTCACGATAATCCCGACAATCTGCCGTACGGAATATACGAAAAAGTTCGGCCGAAATGCCTGCAACTGTTGACCATTTTCGCTAATGAAAATGATAGCGAAAGTGATTCCGTTTCTATTATACCAATAGATTTGGATTTAACCACTTTCGAAAAACGCGAAATCAATAACATGCAAAAGAAAATTATACCGGAATATAAGTGACTTAAGATAATTTAAATATTGTATCGTTAATTTACCGAAATATAGTATACGAAAAATAATAAAAATGTTGTCCGGTTCTTCGATGTCTTATTACTTTTCGCCCTTGATTACCGGGAACGTCGGAATATTTGGTCGGGACGGAACTGGTAAAACAAGTCTAATTCAACGATGGGGTGAGCAAGACATGTATCAGGCAACAGTTTATTTTGGGTGTCACCAATTGAATTGTCGCCCGACAGACAGAAACAGATAAAGTCGAGTTTCAAAACGCAAAAAGACATTAATTTTATAAGAGCAGGCGACGTGGAAAAGTTAGAAACTGTATTGGACGAATTGTTATCTTATTCACAATATCATCATGATCAACAACAAAAACAACAAAATAATAATAGTGATAATGATGATTATGGCAGCAATAAACAAAAGAAAGGTGAATCGAGGACACCACGATTTATACTTGTACTTGACGATATGACAGGTGTAGTTGACAAAAGTAATCAATTTGTGAAATTTTTAACTGTATTTAGAAAGTCGGGTTTCACTACTCTATACGTCATGCATAATTTAAAGAACAGTGAAAGAATGGAAAACATATTGTCTAATTCTCATATGGTTGTTTTGTTTAGAACCGGAACAGTTTCTAATATATTATCTAAACTTATTTACGATTGGAGTGTGAAAGGAAGTAATAAGTACATAAGCAAACGAAATGTATGGCTTTATAAATTGTATGTGAATCACTTGGAACAAGAGTATTCGGACAAAAAAAGACGTTGAAATATTCCCTGAATCTAAAACCTATTACCACACCTTTTGCTGGACAATAGACAGGGAACAAATACAATATCTAGATTTAGAATTGACACGAGTAATAGAAAAACACAATGGTGTTACGTGCCTAAACGGAGCGGTGACAATGCATTTGATAGATTGGAAGCTGTATGGGATATAAAATCTAATTGTTTTCGAATTGCTCGGTTATTCGGTGGAAACGTGTCTAGAGGTAACACATACGAAAAAGAAATAGAAAAATCAGAAAATATATTTGCAGATTACGACAATAATATTTCCAATAATGATGTCAACTCAAACAGTGGAAGAACCGATGGACTTGATGAACCTGCTGATAATGGACACACAAATGGAGCAGCAGCCACAGCAAGTCCGCTTCTCGGAAGAAAGACAAGTAAAAGATGCTTTCCAAAATACTGTCAATACTATAAAGATTCCCGATCAAAGGTAATCGTCGTCGAAGAAAAATCGGTAGTTTCAAGCGAAGGATCAGAACAGGAAGTTCAAGCAGCAGCAGCGACAACAGTTAACAATCCGAAATGCACTTCAAACGGTTCGGTGACAGCTAGAAATTCGCTTACTAATCCGTTGATGAAACGGATGGAATTGGAATTGCACTGGATCGACGTGGTACATTTTATAGTTAAGAATTTCTTTTGCTATAATATGGAATGCAGAAATCTACGAGAAGAAACCAAAGTATTGGTAAGCATTCTCTGGAATAACTTTTTGCCACCGAGTTTACGAGAATTGGTACATAGAGACGATAACATGCTACGTGTACTGTTTCAAGAACCTAGCTCAAAATTGGCAAGATCGTTCCTCGAATCAGTAATGGACAATAAAACGGTTATGGAAGAAACAAAAGCCCGATTGTTGAGCAATTGGACGATGATTCGCGGCATCTGTAATTTCATTTCTTACGACATGATCACTTCTAATTCTTATCAACATCAGACGGAAAACGAGGTCAGAAGTAACATTATATTTCTAATTAAGAAATATAATTTTAATAATAATACTAAGAAAGAGATAAAAGCACACGATGTTAAAGAAGAAGAAGAAAACAATGTCGTGAACGAAGAACGTTTCGCGAAGATCGAAAAAGCCTTGACAGAACTTCAACGAATAAACACGAGTATTATAAATTATATAAAAACGAATAATACTTTTAAGAAATAAATTGTATCGAATCTAACGATGTTGAATCTTCCTGATTTTACGATTAATAACTCTACCACGGGTCCGTTTTCCCCGTACGTGTCGTTAAATCGACCGGACAATATGGGGAAAATGGCTTTAAATACCTTTAACACTGACTCTGTAAAGAAACGATTCGAAAACGGTAAGATACCCGATTCGGAAGTCAGAGAATTTTTTCAGCAAGACGAAGGGTATGACGACGCAAGTAGCGGGCCCGGTAAGACCATGACGAATTTAAAAATGTTAATGCGCGATAGAATGATGGCAAACGCCTTTCAACGCGACATGGATTTCATGTTTGATTCAAATACGAACGGACCGAACTATCACGCTGGACTTACGAGAAGAGACATGGTGCCGCACTTACTTTCAGATTCTAGCGTGTTCAATCTGGCCATTGGTGATGAAAAAGGTCGACATTTCGCAGAAGACCCATCTATATTTAGCCAAAAAAGAAATTCAGATGCAAACGGAATTGTTGGCTACGACTTGAAAAAAAGAAAAGGTCAACTAAAAGCAAAACTGTACGAAAAACTCTTAACAGACAACAAACTTAAAGAAAATCTAAATCCGGGTAGTAACGTAACTGCTACTAAAGGTAGTACAGACGACGTGTTAAATAAATTAAACGACTTGGCTAACAAACTTGTCGAGTTGAACGATCGAGCTGGATCTTTAGAAAAGAATCTATTAAGTAAGAGCGGATCTTCAGACACCTCCAATGAACAACTAACTCAATTTCTAGCTCATTTGTCATCAACAATGAATAACGGATTAAAAGATGATGATAATAATTATGATAATGATGATGATGATAATGATGATGATAATGATGATAATAATTATGATGATGATGATAATAATATTGGAAAAAATATGGTAAATGACTTTAGTGAATTTATGGACTTCCAGGAAATAGCTGAAAATATCGGAGAAGAACAATTGGAATGGGAAGATCAGCTACCACAAGTACCACCTGCAAAATCGGACGATGTATTGGCAAAGAATTTATTCCCATCTCAAACTGGATTTAACGAATACGTTAATCCCGACGTGAATAGAAACAATACGGAAATAAAATTGAAATCGCTAGAGATGCGTTACCTCGATTTGGTGTCGGAAAACGATATTGTCGTTGAATTACTTGAAAAAAAACGGAATTTCGGTTGGAAACGATGGAAGTATCGTTGTCAACGGTCGTGTCATAGACGAAAACATATTGCAATTTTTGTCGATTTGTTTCGACGAACACAGAAAACAGTATCCGACAGTATGGAAAATAAATATAAACGAGATAACGGAATACAACTGGTGGTTGGAAAATAACGCATCTTACTTGTCGAAACAAGAAAGATACGTTAATTATTATTACTGTAAGCTATTGTTTGGGATAGCAAACCATTTTATAGACGAATACGATAACAACGATTCAATGGTCGAACTTCCAGCACCGTTACGCTATCGATATGTAGACGAAAAGACGTTCGAAAGTAGTATGGACGGTGTGACGTTTACTCAGTTTTTAGAAACTATGATTAGAGAAAGCGGAATGACAGACGATACTGCAGTTGGCGGAACGTCGTCGTCGATACTGAAAAATATGCCCGAAATAAATCTGTTCTTAACTCAGTTTAGACGTGTGGTTTCGGAATATGTTAATACCGTTAACGACCTGTCGTATCTGGTGACTTGCAGTTTCACTAGAAACGATCGACTGGACAGAAGAAAACTATCAAAATATCTCGTCTCTTTAAAGTCCAATATTACAGGTTACTTTCACCCCGACATTGACAAGTTGTTAAAACGACTGTGTCAAGATGGTGGAAATGACACATGGGATTATTACGCCGCTGAGGAAAGTATTGGGCAAACGTTCGTAAGATTACTGGCTTACAAGTCAGCAAATAATATCAATTGTAGTTTCGTGACTCAGCATTTTGGAATAGAAGATGTGGACAACGATACAGAGAATCTATTCGGATTTAAAATTCCAATAAATTTTCAAAGACTGTTCAATTCATTCGTAGACTATTCGACTTATTGCAAATTCTTGAATTTCCCGACCATAGCAAAGGTCATATATTCCTTATCTAAAACAACAAATAATGAGCGGTACAATCAGTCTGCTACACGAATGTACGGTGAATTTTTATCGAATGTCACGCCACACGCTTTGAAAAATGGGATAGTGAATATAGACTATACAAGGTGCAGGTCAACATTTACTCACTTTTCGCATTTGATAAAAGAATTTTTTTCAAAAGACTACCTTGAAACAAATACTGGATTACCACCTCGACCTCATCCTACACCAGTTTTATCATCATCAATGTCAACACAAACAGACGAAGTTGTTAATGATAATGACTTATTATTTTCATATAATGACAATGACAATGACAACGATGAAGATGATAATGTTCAACTATCGCGTAGTGAAATTAATACAATCAATATTTCACCTACAATAAAAGAAAAACCACAATTATCAATTAGCGGAACTACAGCAGTAGACTTTACAATTGATAAGCCGTTACTATCACGTACAGGGGTCGGTCATATTATAGACATTCAACCAGAAAAAATAGAGTCCGAAGACATTCCTATGGAATCTAGTTTACCTATTGAATACGACGCATACCTTTCGTTTTCAAATTTTCTTTCTAAAATGAATAACGAATATATTACAAATAATAATAATGATAATGATGATGATGATGACATGAATAATGACGGAAGCGCAGGGGTATTAATAACTAACAATAATACTAATGCTAATAATGATGAAGATGACAGGATTATCGTAAGAAAAGGTAGATTAGACCAAATTGCTGAGACAGCAACACGGAGAATTACGCGTATAAACGAATTACGAGAAAGGGAAAACGAGTTGAACAAGAGACGAATTGACGAACTGACGAAAGAGTCAAATAAAATGTTAGCAGCACAAGAAAACCAATACAGACAGATAATGGACGAAGAGCGAGCCAAACTTTTAGAAGTGGAAAGAAAGAGATTAGAGGAAAATATAAATTCCAATAACCGAGAAAGGGAGCTGAATGATTACATAGAAAACGAAAACAGGCGTACACGTGAAAGATTAATGCAAGTGCAACTATAAGCTGATCGTGTCATAAAGAATACAGAAATGACGTACGAAAGTAAACACGAGCAGTTGCAAGAAAAATTAGACAGTAGCAAAGAATTATTGGCAAATCTATCGAGCGATCTAGAAACTAAAAGGCAAATGATAGACGAATTGAACAACAGGTTAGAACAACAAATAGGCGAAACAGATCGAAATAAATTAGAATTGAATAAGAGAGACGAACTTGTGGCCCAAGCGAACGATCAATTGTCAACGTTAAAAATTCTAAAACAGAATAACGAGGAATTAATTCAGAGACAAAAAACGGAATACGAAAACGAATTGGAACGAATAAAAAACACGTACGTCGAAAGATTAAATGCCGACAAGAAATTGCACGAGACCGAAAGCGAAAGACTGATAAGAGAAAACGAAGAAAGTGTAAGATGGAGATTGACAGAAGAACACAATAGACTGTTAAAAGAACAAGAACAAACACTTGTTACAAAATTAACAGGTGATCACGAACGAATTGTATCGGAATTACGAGAACAATATGACCAACGTGTTTCAGGTAACAAAGCTGAAATAAATAGTTTACAAGATGCTGTTGACAAATTAACTAGCAGAAGCCAATTATTAGAAGACGAAAGTCAACGTGCCGCGTTAACGTGGGAATCACTATTGAAACAAAAAGACGATGAGCTAAAAGAAAAAGAAAACAACCTAATAGATACAACAACAGAATTACGAAAACAAATAGAAGACTTACAAAAAACCAGTAGTACGTCACTAGTAGAAAAAATAGGTAATAACGAAATACTAAAAAGAAAGGCTCCAAAACTTAGAGTTATAGACGACGCGTTAACCAGTAGTAATAGAGAAAATAACGAAAATCCTTTTTCCACGAATATCGAAAATCTGTTATTCGATAATACAGAATTTCGTGGTAGGTTGGAAAGAGAAGCAGAAGTACGTGCAAGAGAAAAATTCTTTCAAAAGAACAGCAATAATTTAGGTTTAGATATACTGGAATCGGTTTTCCCGAAAAAAGATACGGAGCGTGATATGACGGTCAAAGAAAGTAGCGGTCAAAACATAGCATTAGACGGCTACGAAAGTCTCATTCAGAAATCGACGAGAGAAAACGACTATATTAAAGAGAAAAAATTCGAAAATTACGGTGACGACGATGACGAAGAAATGATTGACGAACATAACGATCGGGATATAGCAGAGGCATTGCAATTGACACAGAAACTAACAGACAAATACTCGATAGACATGCAATACAATAACGGCATAGACATGGAGATAATTCAACTAATAGAGAAAACAGTCATAGGTGACGAGCGATTGTGGCCGTTAAAAGCCAGGTTAAAAAGAATAAAAGAAAGTCACGCAAAATTGCAGCCATTGCATGGATACAGTTACTATTTGATTAAACTGCTATACATGAAATTAATTAAGAAAGGAGAGTCGTTTAACCGTGCAGAAATGGCGATCGTACGAAACGTGAATATCAGTTTGAAAAATCTACTGGAAGAAAATAAAAAAGGTCGAGGCGTAAGTCCAATAACTGCAAAAAACTTTAAAACCGACATGAAACAGTGGGAATATTTACTATCAGAAAACAATGTCAAATAACAAAGATGAGAACGAAGAAATTAAATATTTATTTAACAGATTGAAGAAAGATTCTTCGAGCGTATTGTTCCTAGAAACTAGAATCAATTTAAAGAAGTTAAAGAAATCCCGTTACCGTGGAGATGAAATATTGTTAGATAAGATAAATAATAATAATAACAATAATAATAAGAATCAAAAATTTATTGATTCATTTGTAAATAATAATGATTATAGAGAAGTATTAAAACGAGTTAGAAACGTCTACGACCAAGATTATTCTACCCTCTACTCGATAAATGCACCCTTACAACGTGTACACGTCGATTTGGCTGACATTAGATATTTTGGTATCGCCAACATAAAATATGTATTGGTATGTGTTGACTTATTTTCCTCTTATGTATTTGCATACAGAATGGCAAACAGATCAACGTTACCTAAAAAAATGAAAGAATTTTACGAAAATATCGACAAGTATAGACGAATATCAAATAAAAACAGAAAACCGATGAGCGTACAAGGCGACGGAGAATTTAGTCGTAATAATGCTATAATTAATATAAGTAAACATTTCGGTGTCGAATTATATTCGACAAAGAAAAACGGTGGACACGCATTTGCGGCAGAACAAAAAATAAGAACTTTAAAAGAAATGTTAACGAAATACGGTCGCATGATGAAAAGAAAAAGACGAAGTGGCACGGGTAGTGCGCAACCGATAAAAGAAGTTGTAAAAAACATGAACGCTAGAGTATCGGAAAAGTACGGTTTTTCACCGCACGAAATATTTACGAAATCTCTTAACAAGAATAATAACGATTTCGAAAGAATAATTTTCAATGTTAACAGGGTAGAGAAATCACAAAAACTTCACACTAGGAATGCAAGATACTTTGAAAAAAAGAACAGGCAAAGAAGAAACAACAGATTCGAACTAAACGTCGGGGACAGAGTGCTTGTGGCAATGCACAGGTTAAAAAAATCGAGTGTAAGTAGAGAGGAATTTATAAAATATACCACGCAAAACGTCACGCTATTTGACGAGGAAAATGTTTATGTCATAGTAAAAAAAAGACAATTGTCCGATTTTAACGAGTCACCGGATCAGAAACAGTATTATTATTATTGGGTCGAACACGTCGAAACCGGCGAGAGTTTAACAGGTCGTTTCGCCAGGCGCGATTTATATAAAATTTAAAATGCTGTTATCGTTCGATCAAGTCGAAATTAACGAAGACAATGGTGAAATAAAACTTAGAATAGAAAGTACAGATATTGACCAACGCTCGATTGTCATAAAAGAAGGTGATATCATTGCACTTTTAAAGGCATTGATGCATAGGGTAACTCGTTATATAATTAATTCAAAGATAAAAGTGTTCCAGTCACAGTTGTCATCTATATCAAAATACGATAGCACAACAACACCGATAACTTATCTGACATTGAAACGATGGCACAAAACCAAATGGATTTTTCCACTTCATCGAACAATGGGCGCACTACCAGTTGAAAAATATTATCCAAAATCGAAATTCGAAATAACTCAAGACTATTCTACATACAAATTCAATATGCCAATAGAACAAAAATACATTCAAAAGTACGATAAAGTTCTTCGCAACGGAAAAGTTTTAGACGTCAATCCACCCGACGTATATTACGACGTTTACAAAATGTACAGGGATAACAGTGACATAATAATGTGGGAGAATGATCCTGACAAAAACATTACGTTGCGTTCGAGAATAGACGTTTACAATTCGAACTCCAATTTATCATTTACAGTTCCTGAAAGTATGACCTATTCAAATTTCACTAACAGATACGCTATATACGATACTTATTCAAGAGTATATAATCCACAGCTAAAACATTCAATATTATACTACAACAACTTAGCGGAAGAATCTGGGATTTTCAATCCAAATTCTGAAATTTATAAAAACAACACGCACGAGTGGGATTATTTGATAAGTGGGAAATACGATTTTCCATTTTCTAACGTATTCGTATATAAAACTATTTCAACTAATAGAGATTATATAAGTTTAATGCGTGGTAAAGGATACGATTGGAGAAGCCGAGGTATATTCTATATTTTGTATAAAGCACAACCCACCGTCAACGTAACGATTAACCAATACGAAATGATAGTCAGTAAATACATAAAATCTGAACTATACATAACGAAAGAATTATTCGACGTCTGGAAAAAGACGTTCAGTTTCTTACAAAAATGTATTTTTAACGGATCCATAGATGTAGAATCCGTTACTATAGCAAATATGATTAACATTAAAAATTCAGCAACTTTTGTATCACCGGTGATAGGAATAACAGATGATACCATACGCTATGGATATGATCCGACAAATGTGCCTTTTCCTTATAAAAAGCCAAGAACAGAGTACATCAAATTAACTGTTAATCCAACTGCAACAATGATAGTGCAGCCGATAGACAACAACAGAGCAAGTGTAAATTTTAAAAACGGGTTTTTTCCATTAATAATAAGTCCAAATTGGAATTCATTTATTGGAAACAGAGAACTTGACTTAACAAAACAGTAAACTCATTTAGCCATTAACAGAGAATGCTTGCAATTTGAAATAGAAACACCATTAAAAAAAAAATCAAACAATCAGTCATCTCCGCCATTAGTAAACGCCATGACTTGGCAAATTGTGGAAAGACGCATAAATAGTAATTGGAAACTTTTCGAACTACCTAATTTTGTGTACGACCCAGAAATTAAATTTGAAATCAACAATTCAGTAATGGTAGTATACCAAAAATCTATAAAGACTTCAGTCTTGTCGCAAACTACAAACGGTGTTGAAACCAATCGTCAAGCAGTCATCGTTGACGTGTGTAACTTACCAGTACAAGATTCAACTTCAACTAACGTCTGGTACAATTTATGCAAGAGGAAATCGCTACTAGGTCGTGCCGCGTTCGATTTCGATCTGGTAGAATTAAATTATACGATTTTACAAGTCAACGGCAAACCATTCAGTTTGGGAAAAGAAAAACTATTAAAAGACGTTATAATATGGATAAGTGATAATAACAACAACAACAACAGACGACGACTAATACAAACAGGTGTGAAAAGAAAAAAAGGAATGTCAGGTGAAGGTGAGATTTTAAGGTGGTTGGAATAGCAATTAAGCGATATTTAAAAATAGAAGTTGTTATTGTCAATAAGGAATTAACAATGCAGGAGAAGAAAGCATATCATAATCAAAATATTGTAACAAAATGTTGCATTTGTGATTTTCCAATTACAAATTGTAATAGTAATAATGACATTTGTCATAATTATGAATTCGTTTGTTTTAAAATGAAATATTTTATGTTTTGTAGAATTGAGGAATTTGCTAGATTAATAGATAAGTATGATGATAGAATGTTTGAGAGTGCATTCAATGAAATAGTTTACCTATTGACTAAACGCTATTGTTCGTTAATGGACTTTATTTTATTTATTCAAAATCAAAGGAAACGCAATGATGAAACAACTTGTTATTGTCATTCTGAGTATGTACAATCTTTACTGTGTGTAATAGGTTTAACAAATGTAGAGGACATTTTTGATGTTTTAAGTTATTTAGAAGTTGATAAGTTTTATGTAGGTTGGGAAGACGATTTGATTTTGAAGGTTAGCAATTCTAATTTATGGTTAACGACATGTTGTGTGATGGGATTTTTCCAGAATGATTTTATTAGGAAAACATTGGAAAATGCTCGAGACTACAATGTTGTAATACATCACGATCACGTGACTCGTGTCATTTATGGTTATGCGCATGACGTATGTAATAAGCGATTACAAGATAAAAGCGATTATAGCGACGATGTATTAAATTGTATTGTTCCAGTATATGCACATAATTCAGCTAGATTTGATGTGAAATTTATTGTAAAGTATTTAGACGTACAAATGTTTAATACTTCTGAAATTAAGTTCTTAGGTGGTAGTATGTATAATGTAACAGACGTAGTTGTAGGTGATTTCCATTTTAAAGACACTTTAAAATTTTTTGCGACATCATTAGCTAACTTCTCTAAGAATAAAGACGATACACACGTGCAACAAATAGTAGAAATATTTGAAACTTTTTTCTTCAATGATACTGTTTTTAACAAGCCCTATAGTGAATTGTCTGATGAAGATGAAAAAAAGTTGTTCTCGATTATTCTAGATAAAGGGTGTATGCCATACGATTATTTTGTTAATGGTACTGAATTGTCTAAACCGTTTTTACCTTGTAAGGAAAATTTTACTAATAAATTAAAATTTGAATTTGTGAGTAGTGAAACATACGAAAATGTTCAATATTTGTGGGAAGCATTAGGTATGAAAAGATTAGATGATTTGAATCGTAGTTATAATGTAGGTGATGTTGTCTTGTTAATGGTAATTGCATCTGATTATTTTAATAAATTACAACTATTGTTTAAATACAATCCCCATTTATTTACGTCAATGACAACTTTCTCCAAATCTGCAAGCTTGTTTAGATCTAAGGCTTTACTGAAACGATTACCAGACACAGCAAAAATAAATATGTTTGAAAGTGCAACATTTGGTGGTTTTTCACAAACTTCTTTACGATTAGCATTTGATACCAGATATTTGATTAATTATTTGTATACTTGTGGTATATTAAATAAAGAACATATTGACAAAGGAATATTGCGTTATGATTATGCGGGTGTGATTTGCCGTGTTTACTCTTATATACTTATGCTTGATGAAAATAACCAATACGGTAATGCTATGAAATATCCAATGCCAATAGGTAATTTTGTTGATGTAGAATTATCTTTAGACGAATACAAACAATTGTTAGATACCTATGATGTTAATAATGATAAATACGGATATTTGTCATATGTCTCTCTTAAAGCACCACCTGTTGGTCACATCGGTGACATTTACAATCAATTTTTTGTACCATGTTTTGAGCGAAGTGTTGTATGTGGTAATAAGGTCTCTCTTTTGCAACAGGTTTATGGTAAAGGAAAATCAACAACTAAAAAAACTCATATGAGAAGTGGTGATATAAATTACATTCCAATGTTTATACATACCATACAATATTTGGTACATGAAATGGGATACAAATTAACTAATGTATTTCATACTATATCTTATTATCAATCGCCTTTTTTGCGAGATTATGTTGTAGGAAATCAAGTATTTCGACAGAACTCGAAAAATGCTGACGAATCACAATTGTATAAAGACATGAATAACAAATGTTATGGATCATGGATGATACGTGCAGATAAACCGAAACTTAGTGCGTTGATAAATCCAGAAAAAGAAAGTCTGCAATTCGACGACAGCAATCGTAATAATTATGTCAATAATTACATCAATCCTTTTGATAGGTTAATAATAATATATAGTTTTAATTTATTGTCATTATATTTTTTAATTATATTAATTTAGATATATATTATTAATGTTGTAGTCTTGAAGATGCATTACGTAAATTGCAAGATGAAAGACTTCGTGAGAAACATATGGTATTAGAAGATGTGAATTTAACAGAAGATACTCGACTTGGTATGTTGGAAATGGTAAATGAAAAGTATGATAAGCAAGCATACATCATGGAAAAACGTATAAACAACAAAAGGAAGAATAAGAAACGCGTATCAAAAGAACCACACGCAAGCGAAATGTTAGCACGTGCAATTATGAAACCTACCTTTAATGGTTACAATGAAATTGACCATCGTAGATACGGTGGGAGCATACAAGGTATAATTTCAGAAAAGAAAGAATTTCCTGATGGTGGTACGAGATTTGTTGGTGGCGTTATACTATCACATGCTAAGATTTCCATTGCTAGAATGATGCATAAGCTGGTGAAATTTTGTTATTTACCGTCTCCAAGGTAACATTATATTTTTTTAATTTTTTCTTTTTTAAAATAATAATAATAATAGGTATTAAGTAGAGTTATTTTCTTTTAGATTAAAATTGGAAATGCAAAAGTTAAATATCGTAAAGATATTTCCATATTTAATTCTAACTGATACCGATTCGTGTAGCTATCAGTTCCACTTACTTGTTAATGATAGTGAAAAAAATCATCAACCTATTAGTGAACAAAGTATGTATGAATGGCTTATTCACCAAATATGTTTAGAATTTCCAGACACAATCGATACGTCATCACCTTTCTTTGATCGATTTGGTATTCGTGATGAAAGTTTGCGTAAACGTATTGGTTATTACGCATTCGAACATGCTTTTAATTTTAACGATAAAGTTAATAAGGAAAAGTATGCCTACACAGATCTTGCAATTGCAACCCAACCAAAGGAATACTATTTGAAGTTATCCGATGAGTCGTTTGTGTTTAAGAATAAAGAAAATAAAACACGTCGTGACGATTCTGCTACGGGTGGGAATGAAGTGCGCGTATTGGATAAAAAAGGATATCTGTCTCGTGTTTACGGATTTGATGAATATCAAAAAGGTGGATACAATGATAACATCGTAACCGTACAAACGAATCGATTACAATTGATTAAAAACGACATGAAAAAGATTTTTTGTAACATGGGAGAGAAGAACTTTTTATTTTCAAATAACGGTATAACGACGTTACCACATGGACATAGATTATTGCATAAAGTTTATGAATTTTGTTCCGACGCAAAATATCAACAATACATTGCGTTGAAATTTAACAAACGAAATAAGAAGAAAGTGCTTGCTGAAATCGGTGGTGTACATAAAGCAAATGATTTCGTCACGCAATATGGAATGGAACTTTTGAAACTTGAAAATGACATTATAAATAATGATGAAAGATTGTCATTTATTAATAAGATTTTGTATTCTTCTATCAGCGGCAATTTTTCGCTGTATACAATTGATATTTTAAAATATTGTGATTTGTAAAGAAAACATGCAGAAATGCCCTACTAATGTATTAGGTAATTATATTAAAGATTATATATTTATGTTAATTATTATGTTGTTGTTGTTGTTGTTAGTTATTGTCTTAAGTATAATAGTTATTATTCTTTTATTTTTAGTTGATCTCATAAAAGAATATTTAACGAAATGGGTGTTGCGCATAGTTCAATACTTAAAGGCGACAAAGAATTGTTCACATGCCTGATTAAATATGCACAAAGAAGATTACAATCCACAACATGTAAGTGTACAGTATGTGAAAGAATAGCAAGTGATGGTGAATTGAATGATGATTTAATGCATGTAATTAATGAAATTGAAAAACATGAATTGTTGTGTGATGATGATCCAGCTGAAAGGGTAAATTATACAATATCCATTGAAAAAGTAACATTAGAAGAAGAAGATGAAGATGAAGTTGATGATGATGTTGATGAATATAATATTGTAGATGAATATTACAATGATGTGAATGATGATGATAGTGATGTTTATGATGATGATGATGATGATGGTACTGTTTCCATTGATGAAGGATGTGTGACACAGGAAGAGGAAACTGTCGATGATGATGATGAAGATGGTGATAATAGTGATGATAATGATGTTAATTATGAACAATATGCACCACATCAAATACTTTTACCAAGTGGATACACAATGGATACACGTGATTTCGACTTTATTGTAAATGAAATGATTACTAGGACAAGACTATCAACAATTTTGAATGATATTTGTACTGATTTTTGTGAATTTATACATTTACGTTGTGATGCATTACCTTTGGTAAATACTAATAATAATACTAATAATAATAACGATGATGTTGTAGATAGATAATTAAATTACTATAATATATTATTTCTTTTTGTTCACATAGTGTAGGTAGAAAAAAATGAATAGTGCAATAGCTATTTATGCTAAAGGGAAACCAACTGCCTTTCAAGTATTTTGTACAACATTACGTCGTTGTTGTAGCAACCTATATGAACATCAAATTTATGGTTTGAAATGTGTAAACGATTATTGGAAGAATGATGAAAGAGAAGTACGTAATTATTATAAACAATTGCGATATGATATGATAAAAGGAGGTAAATCATTAGATGATGTATTTGCTGAATTTGAATTCGTCTCTGGTGGTGTAATAAGTGAAAAGCTACTTGAAGATATTAGTCAAGAAGTTTATAATGATTATCATCAAAATACCTTTACAAAACAAAAAGACGAATGTTGTTGTAAAAAATTGTTTTTTTAAAGAATATATATATTTTTTTTGTTTATATGTTACTTTTTTTTCAATTGTTTGTTTTTTTAATGTGCAGGTGTTTTTTTTAACATTATAAAGCTTTTTTTTTAACAGCATGATGATGTTTTATTTCATTGCAACTATTACACAAACGTATATTATTTATAGACTTGTAAAAGAAAAAATCAAAAGTGATTTTGAAAGAAATCATTTGCATAAAAAAATAATAATGATGGAAAAAATTATGAATGAAATTGAAATTGGAAAAAAAAAAACAACAACAAGAAGTTGATGATACAGAAAAACAAAAACAACAAGACAAAGAAGGAACAAACGTCGAAGATGTTGTTGTTGAATCACCAATTCAAAGAATAAGATTTTTTAAAGGAAGAGATGGTTCTACTATTATTGAAAAAAAAATTTTTAAAGGAGGTATACGTTATTTTCATTTACTGTTGATGTTTCTTTATATACATTGTTATTCATCATTGACAATGATCAATGTTGTAAGTGTAGTGTGTTAAGTGTTTGTGTATTGTCTGATGATGCTGCTGGTGTGTGGATGAAGTATCATCGGACATGTAGATTGTGTAAGAGTAGTATGCATGTGCTGCTTCAATTTTTAATATCAGCATAACGTTGCAGTATTTGTTAATCGCAGCAGCCACTTTGATTGTTGTTTTTGTGTGTTGAATGTGTGCACATTGTTTATTGTCAGTGATGAATAATAATGTATATATTTATATCAACACTGATGAAAATAACGTATGTATTATTAATATTTTATAGTTGCATATGATGATGATGATGATGATGATGATGTTGATGATGATGATGTTGATGTTAATGGAGTAACGAAACACAACAGCAAAGATCGTAAACGCCGACGACGTGCGTTGCCATACAACATAAAATTGTTTATCAGAGTATTATGCGATGTTGACAACGACAATGACAGCTGTCACTCACATTAGTTTTTTTCTATTTTATTTTTAATTAACATTTGAAATGAATTGTTGAAGGGACAAAAATATGGATAGAAGACATAGACAAACAATAATGATAGAAAACCAAAAGTTAGCAGACGACAACTTTAAAGATATTGAAAGAATAATCAATAAATCTGCAAATTGTAAAAGACGAAGTACTTTCGCATTTTACGCCACAACTGCACTGATTTGTGTTATTGTACTTGTTTGTTTGTTATAATCAAAACAAATGTCAATCGATGAAGCGTGTATTTTTAATTATATGGATAATTATGTTTTGGTTATTCAAATTCAATATCAGAACACTTTGCAAAGAAATTAAATATGGAGTGTGAAGAAATATTTATAATTGTATTTATGATTGTATGGTTAATAATTTTATTTTTCATTTGGTTTTAATTGTTTTTCATTTGAGTGTAATTATTTACTCTTGGTTACTATGGTTATATATCGTTCTTTACTTGTTATGTTTTATTTTCATTGTAAGATTTACTTTTAAAAATAAACAATGAACCATAACCTATTGTAATACATCCTACACCTAGCAACCATTAATTAACAACTTGCAGACTATAAGTTATAGTTCAAAACATACCACCTGCATACCATTTCAAACAAAAAATAAATAAAGAAAAATAAATAAACACGTGTGCGCGTGCGCAACTTTTGACAAAAAGGTGGTCTCAAACTCTGGAATTTAGTCATAACATCCACAACGGAGGGTGAGAGAAAATTAGAGCGCTTTTTGAAGAAAATATAAGACTTTACTATGGAAAATGATATAGGTACCCCCTCCCACCGACCATCATCATCAGGATGTAACGATTTGTAACATGTTATCAAGAAAAGTTTCAAAATCTTTTGGCAGATATTTAGAGCCAGACAGGGGTCTATATAATGATCCAGCTAGGAAACTTTTAGCATTTATCGGAGTAATTTCTATCCAAAAACATTCTAATTTATCGTGTTCTAAATCTGCTTGTCTTTTCCATCTAATTCCGTCCTTGATGTACATACCGACACCACCCAAGTTCCATGTTTTCGATTTCTGTAAACAAACGTATACCCTGGTATGTGATACAAGGCACTGTTGTTGTTGAAAGTGTTTGTGTTTATGTGCCTTTCAGATAGCGTCAAAATATCAATACTGGGAAACCTTTTCAACAAAACCTGAACACTGTCAATGTTTGTGAATAGTCCCTGTACATTCTGGTGGAAGATCTTTAAGCCAAGTCTTGAGAAAATACCATCTGTTGGACCAGGCAAAACTTCTACGTCTCCTCCCAGTAGTAACAAAATTTGAAAGAAAGCCTTACTCTTGAGTTAGACGTTTTTCTCATTAGTAAGCTGATATACCAACTCGGAGATAAACGATACCTTGTTGTCTTCCACAGTATCTCCTCTGAACAAATAGCAGGTTGAGTTTGCTGTGATAAATGATGGCTTTTTCTGACATAAAGACAAAAATATTAACAGAGCGATACGGAGCATGACCGCTTGTATTGCCGCCATCTTGACATCTTCCTCTTTTTGTTGACATTTATACTATCCTGCCAACAAACACAGGTGACACTCAGACAAAGCTTATCTATAAAAAGATTACATCAAGTAGTATCCAATCACATGCTATTAATGGAGAAAGCTCTAGTATAGGATTGCGTAAACAGTTACAATTTACAACACAACAACAAATAAAAGCAAGGAACATAGCACAATAACCTGAACAAGATGAAAGTTTCATAATAAAACATAACTCTGTATATACTGAAGATTATGACAAAATTGTAACGAAACCATTGGAAAATATTGAAAAATATGAGAACTCATTAAAAACAAAACAACCACTTGCTATAGCAACATCACTGTCTACATATGCGGAAGTCAATCTTGCACTGAAAAGGCTGTTATGCAATGAAATAGCATCATCATGTGAAAAACTCTGTAAAAGAAAGGGAAATCAGTCAGTATTATTGGATAACACTTTCACAGGACTATCTGAGTACTTACTTGACATATTTTTCTCTAAGATCTTGACATTACCCATCTCATTGAGACCAGTGAGTACAGTGTAAATAAAGTTTATTCAGAACTGAAGGAAAACCATCCATTTGTGATTGATATTTTTAATACTGTGTCTGGAAAGACAGTTGATATTGAAGAAGCCCAAGCTGAATTGAAACAGATGTATGCACTGATTTATGCAATTCCAATGAATTACTTCAAAGTTCAATGCATGCATTCTTACAAAACATACTTATTATTGTGTTTATATTACATTTATTATTTATATTATTCAAACACTCAAAAACTACTACACATGAATACACCATCTTTTCTACAAGCATCAGGTAAGTTTGCCTCAGCCTTAGTTATGCTTAAAGATTTTGAGAATTGAGCCTTAATGTATGCGTATAAACTTGCTCAGTCTATCCACACCAAAAATATTAAGATTCAGCCTTATTTTATGCTTGTTATTACTTTTCAGAAAAACCACCATGGCAATGTCTTCAATTATACACCGTTGATATCACAGCAAAACCTTTCTTTCTTTGCTATGGAGATGTTTCATATATTTTTAAATTAGACCCATTAGAACTCCGTGTACGACATTGCGATTAATATTTCCAGCTGCATTGCGTAAGCTCATGAGAAACTTTCTAAGCTTCGTATCCAATTCAACAGGCAGAGATAGTGGTCTACCCCTCTTTCGTCCAATAGTAATCGGAATTTCTTTATTGTTTTCATTGCTAGCAGAAAGCTCCTTACGATATTTTGCGATCCATGCACAAACTGTGGTGTCAGTTATCTTGGGGAAATCTTTTACAAACTTTGCAATGGCACGCTCTAGACCATGTGTGTTTCCATATGTAGCTATCACCAGCTTGTCTTTTTCACTGTATAGGGTACGTTTCATAGGTTTTCCTGCTCCTGTAGCAGTGGCAATTTCCTCTACAGCGAGAGCATGTTCAGCCTCTGACAAACGAGAATCAAAGGCAACCGATTTTGAGGAACCATCTGCTACCACTTTTTTGGGTTTACGGCTCGTGACCGTTCCCTTTTTTGTGAAGAAGTCCAAGATGCTTTTGTTCACCATGCTTGTCGTCGTTTCTATCAAATGTTAAGAAAAAAAGACATCACGTTTGTTTTATTTTTATACAATTCGCTCCTGCAGTACAGGTTTTTCACAATGCAATGCAATGCAATGACTTCGTATGTGTGTGCCTTTTATGTTTACAAGCAGATCGAAGTTCATCAGGACAGCAATGAACGAAAATGGCTCAATTCACTTTGATATATGAATGCACGGAATAATCAGTGCGGATTTTTGCTCCTCCGATTAAATTTTTGATTTCCATTAATTTTCAAATAAAGCGTGCTTTTTTTGAAGTGAAAGAAAATACAAGCATGAAAGTTGTGCAGAGGTATGAGTTTCTTAGAAAAAAGTTTGTGTTATTGTGCTTCAAAGCGAGACTGGATTGTTATTGCAGATGACTTTAACTCAAGTTGAAATTTCGCGCACTGTATTGGGGATATTGATGGGAAGCATATAGTCATACAAGCACCAGAAAGAACCGGCTCCACATACTTTAATTACAAGAACACGTTCAGTATTGTCCTTATGGCTGTTTGCAATGATAAGTATAAATTCACTTTGGTTGATGTCGGTGACGCTGGCAGACAAAGTGATTCTGGGGTTTATAATGCTAGTAATATGGGAAGAGCAATCGAAATCAATTCTTTAGACTTCCCGGATGCCGACAAATTGAAGGGCATGGAGCTGAAAGATTTCCATTTGTGTTTGCTTGAGATGAGGCATTTCCTCTCAAGCCTCATATGATGAGACCATGTCCACAAAGAAATAGCCTGAATGCTCCCAAAAGCATCTACAATTACCGTCTATCTCGTGCAAGAAAGATTATCGAAAATTCTTTCGGAATTCTGGCAAGCAGATTTCCAATCTTTAGAAGGCCTGTCATAGCAAAAGCATCGAATGCTAAGTCATTTACTAAAGCTGCCATTGCCTTGCATAATTTTTTGATGTCGATATCAGCTAAAAGGTCAAACTTCAACTACTGCCCCTCAGAACTTATAGATCAAGACAACGGACCAGAGGAAATAGTAGGTCAATGGAGAAATGAGACCACAGATTACAGGGGATTTGTACAAATAAGTTCACAGGAAAGCAATAATCATTCACAAAATGCAAAACTTGTGAGAGAATCATTTAAAAACTATTTCAGTTCAGAATTCGGATCAGTGTCATGGCAAGAAGGAATGATTAACCAAACATCAAATCCCTTAGATGAACAATATTAAATGAAGACTTAGCTTGGTTCAAAAATACTTTATATTCATAATTGCAATAGAACCTATGTCATATCAACAAAATAATAAAGAAACGTAAACAACAAGAATGTGTAAAGTCTAATCTTAATTTAAGACAGTCCTATAAATGTGAATATCCAATATCTCTTAATCCTGAACAGCTACAAACTGCAAAGGTTTTCGCCTCAAATTTTGTAGTAAACTCCAATTAGCATCTAGAGAATTGTCATAAATTATGATAATTTTTGACTTTATTAAGAGTCAGGAAATTCTAACTACTGAAACATTAAACTCTGATTCTTTATTAACAAGTGTGTCTCTCAAAAACTGCAACTGCTTGAAATATTTACAACTAAGGAGCTTGGAAGATCCAGCCCCAGAAAAATTTGCCATTTCTCGTTTAGACAGACAACGTCTGTAATTGTCGCGTATCATTTTCCATTCTTTTTTGAGATACTCAACGAAAAATAAGTACAAACTAAAATAAATGAAATGTCTGGTTCCCATTTATTCTCTAAATCATGAATATACACCTCAGCTAGCTGTGCATGACCAGTAGAAAGCTTTAAATGCAAAATGAGAAACTTATAAAGAAGAGGACACTCAATGTTAGAAAGAATAAAAAAAATTTAAAAAGAAATAACCTGTGAAGTGATTTCCAAGTATTTCTTGAATTTTTGTCCAAGCTGCCTTTTTTTAGGCTGCTCCTTGTGAGAAGCAAGCCCTACATTCCATATACATCCATATTCTCGTACTAAATCAATGAATGCTTCATGATCAAGACTCTGATATCGATCTTGTGTGTTACTGACTTTGGTGTTTAGGTAGTTGTTGTTGATTCCTCAAACTCTCTAGCATTGCTCCAGCCTGAAAAAGCCTCTGGTTCTCTTGACGATCAAAATCTTCTTCATTAAAGCTTTCATCTTCTTCCAAAGTATCAAGAGCATATCCTTCCTGATGAGGTTGCTGCTGTTGTTGGTCAGCGCTGCAAGGTAACTGATCTTTAAGTCCATCCGTGTGTGTGCAATGTTGCAGTTCTTCACGCCCCAGTTAAGCGCCCGTTATTGTTAACCTTCAATTTTGAAGTTTAAAATGAGAAAGTTTAAGCTAAAGTAATTGATTTTAGGAGATAAGAGTGCTAGGTTATTACATGAAAGTTATTATATACAAAATGTTTTAAATTTCAGTAGTTAAATAAAAAGGAATTTTTTTAAATGTGCCCTCCTTTTTCTCACCCGAATTTAAGTGCATTCTGGGATCGAACCATTGCCATGCTGCTGTTTTAACCTTCATGGTGGCAAGCTTATAGATAGAATATTATTATCAAAGTATACTTGCTAAAGAAAAATATAATCACCAGAGTAACTGTTATAAAACATCTGCAACCACGTATCCAAATCTGAGTTGACTAAGTTGTTGTGTGGCTCTTGACTGTCGTGGAGTAATTAGTTATTACTAGCCGCAGAGGCGGCGTCGCTCGCCACCCATGTCTACCTTCAGCATGCGTTGGGTTCACAAGAAATGGAATTAAGGAATTGACAATGGAAAGTCTTACCATCTTGTAGAGCTCGAAATTCTGAGTATGAAAATTTATAGGATCATATGTCTATGACGAACCATTAGGGAGATATCGTCGATCTCCATTTTGATGACATCATAGACCCGTCCCCCCCCCCCCCCCCCCCCAAAAAAAAAAAAATTAGACACAAATTTTTAATCACCCTATCGCCTGTATGGCTAACCCATAAAAACGTCAGTTATCCCTATTGGTTACGGAGATAATTTTCCCTTAACGCGGCATTCAATTAGGGTCTCAATACAATGGTTTCACATTGACGTCGCACAAAATAAAATGAAATAATCACTCTAAAACCAGCAATAAGACTTCCTTTGCTGCTGAAGAGAAAGACGTTGCTGGTGTTTCAAATCTTGCATGTTCTTAACTCAGCCGTTTATTGTCGCCGTCGCATCTAAATTCGCATCTAAAAGACTTTCTTGCTTTACACAATGCACCCCGAACGTAAACTTAACGTGGTTTTTCTTTACGATACACTCAAAACGCAGAGAGAAAAAACTTTTCAACTTACTATTAGCTTTTGTTTTATGCGTTCTAACATGGGTATTTTCAGAAGTAGGTGAAAAAATGATTTCTCTTCTTAAAAAGATCACACAGGAGGAGAGAAAAATGCACGTGGTAAATGAATGAAGTGAATAAAAAAACGTTCGATCAGATTGAAATTGATTAAAAGAAATTAAGACAAATATTAAGACAAAGGCAAAAAAAAAAAAATTTATTTTGTTTCATGATTCTCTTTTGGTTACTTACCGGCTTTTAAACATTTTGATTGCTCGAAGAAAAGTTCACCTGTCTCAGACAGTCAGGCAAGCGTTAGGATACAACATTGGCAAACTGAACATGCTGCCACGTTCTTCCACTGCTGGTTTTTGTCCAAAATGTTTAATCAGTTAGTTTCTATGTATTTACCGTAATCCTCAATTAAGCAAAGCGGCGCTCAGGCCACAATGCATGAAGGAATCTTTGATCATATTTGAAGGAAGAGCTGACCAGGCATCAAGAATCCATTTTATGACGGCTCTTCTCGGTGGTGCTTATAAATTTCCTTCAACTGTCTCGTTGTTTATTCCTTCTTCTGCTAACCAGTCATCATAACGTTCCGTACACTCTGCCTTGAAAGTCTTGTTCTAAGATACATCTGGCGCTTGGATGTATTTAGTACATCACCATTCAATGACTTTTTAACTGTGTCTTCAATGTGAAATTCATAGGAATCCCACGCTAATAATCTACGTTGGAAGGAAAAAGTCCTTAGTACTTTATCGACCCATACATGGGTTAATTCAGTGTTCATCCAAGCATTGGGCAAACTTGCAATTACCACTTTGCTTTTAAATTCTTCCGACAATACTTTTGTTTCTCTAACAGCTCCTTTGAAAACAATCACCGGCTTAAGTTTTGTCCCATCTGCCTTTGCTGTCAGACAAGCAGACACGCATGACTTTTCGTGTCATTTGCTTTTCATGGTGATCGTTTTCTTGCCACACCCATCAACCGTTGTTTGTGAAACCATGTCACTCCAAACGGGGGTTTCATCCATTGCAATTATTTGGCTTGCTTGAAAGTTATGTACCTTCTGCATTTGACGTGTTTGGATGACGTAAGACACAAGTTTAGCAATGAGCTTTTCAGGATCCTTCTGAGCCACTGAAGTTTTTCTTCGTAGTGACAAGTTAATACGGCGCTTAAACTTTTCGAGAACCCCTTCAGTAGTGCTCATTTCCTGATGCAGTAATTGTGCTTTTTTCATTATAAGCTTTCTCGATACCCTAAGTCCTGATGCTCGCCGGATTGTTATCCAGTCCATAATTCGATCTTCGAGGTTGGTACTTAAAGGCTTTGCACCACCACCATCTAATCGTTTTCTCATCTTACTGCCTTTCAAAGAAACCAAGGATGATATTTTTGCCTTCTTTTTCCTCCACTCTCTGATTTTTTCTCATCAACTCCGTATTTGCGACCAGCTGGTCTGTTACCATGAACCTCGGCATAATTCACAGCTTCAATTTTCATTTTAACAGTGTAAGAATGAATCTTCTGGCCCTTATGGGACATCTCTAATTTATTTGTATCTGTCATGTTGAGTAAACTTGACCACCGAATGAATTTTTTTCAAATTTTCAAAACGAATGGGAAAGCAATCGTCAACAAAACATTCGATCTTCGAATGCGTGAATCAAATGCGAATGCGTGATACCATTGCATGGCAAGGATACAGCCCATTAATTTTAAAATGAATTATAGAATAGAATTTTGTACAAACATTCGTGGACATCATGTCTACAAAGCAAGTTGGACGCCTGAAATTGGGGAAAAGTTGATCTGTTTTAAAGACAATCACAGTGAAGCTCTGGAGTACGACAAACATGCCATTGGAGTTCACAAAAAGGTTGATAAACCAGACGAAAAACAAAAGCTTGTTGGACACGTCCCCATCGAATCTTTATTGGACTATTTTCTGCAAGCCGACAGTTCAAAGAGAATCGTTGCAATTGTGGAAGGAAAGAGATAAGGTGAAATCGGGTTGGTCGTTCCAGGAAAGTTTATATGCTTTACGAAACAACTTCGTCAATCTAAAATCTTATTTAATGAACTGGTGGAGTAAAAAACTAAGTATAGCCAGAATCCATACCAGAATCATTAACTGGTTTCACTTTCAAAGACCTCATTTGTACTTGTCGGTAGGAGAGTGATGTTTTGGAAAGGATCAATTGAGGGCAAAGCTGCAGACCCATTGTCGGCAGTGTCAACGATACCAGATTTTACAGCTGCTGATAACAGCAATTAGAGTGAACTTCAAAGGGATCTTGTGATGAAAAATTATTTTTTGGGACACAATAGAGCTCTAAAAGTTGATTAACAAGTCTTTTTACAGTTTTTTTATAATTCTTTGTTGTTTTCGAACAATCTCTCAATTTCAAGATCTTAGATTTGATTTATTCAATGCGTAATTATGATGTAATACGTGAGTAGTTAAAATTTCTCATTGCTTTTAATGAATATTATATACATGTTTGTACTTTAGTAAATGGATCAAGAATTCTAAGTGGAATGATATGATGAAGTATAAATTAAGAATATTCAATAGTTCAAAAGTTACACACGTCAACAGCATACTCTCCTATTACATCATAATTATGCATTGCATAATTTGATATTCTTAAATTGAAATATCATCGAAAGGAGAGGAAATTTTCAAAAACTGTAAAAAGACTTGTTAATCAACTTTTTGAGCTCTATCATGTCCCAAAAAATAATTTTTCATCACAGGATCCCTGTAAGTTATAATAAGTTTTATTATAAATTATTTGCGCCAAACAATACTTACAATAAATTATACGGAACACAGATAGTTTTCATGAGAAACAATTAAGTTGTTTATGTTTTTTGCATATCTCTGATTAAAAGCAGGAAAAAATTAAATATGGTGGATAAGAAGACTTAAAATTTGAGAAGAGTTTTATTTGGCAGATAACAGCAAACCATAAAATTTGGTGAGAATTTAATTTGGCATAAAACAAAATATAGAATTTAATTTGGTGGTTAAAGGCAAATTTTATGAAGTCTGCAAAATTTTCTTCCTACCAAATAATTTTCCCCTATGGTTTGTAACTATGGTTTAATTCCAAACAATATATACTAGCATACAGTAGGTACCATATTTCCTCTAATAAATTCCGTAAATTTCAAAGAAGAACATTATCACTGTGGCCTTTCTCTTCTATGTGATGAAATACAATCAATTACACATGCAAAATCGAATGAATTTGCTGATAGAAAACAAATAATACTATTAGCTATTAAACCAATTCTTGTTTAGCCTATTTTCTATTAAACACGGCTTTTCAAGACGTGGTGTTTATTAGAGGGTGGTGTTTACTACAATTGTTCAGCTATAAGTGCGGCATTTATTACAGGAAATACGGTATATACTAAAAGAGAAAGAAATTAAGAGTACTTGAAGCACAACTAATAACAGAACTAATGACAGTAAGTGTGAATGCTGAACAAGCCTCAGGTATTCACTCCAAAATTTCGACAAAATTCGCACATGTGAAGTTTTTTAAACACGTTAATGAACTATTCATATGCTTGCACAACGAATTCTTTCTACAATGTTTTTGTCACAATTAGATTTCATTTGAATGATTGGGTAAATAAATATGGCATCCATTATGATAAATACATGTGAAATTTATGCAATAACTAATTTTGTTAGTTTTTTCTTCAAATCGTGTGTGCTATGCTTAAGAAAAGATAGCATGGTTCTTAAGTCAGTTGAGTGTAACTTTTATTTTTACAAGAGCTAAGCTGTAAATTTGGGGAAAGACCAGAAGAATGTACTTGAGGGGTGGTCCCCCATTCCAGATTTTTACTTTTACTTATTTTGCATCATACTTTTAGAAGGTATCTATTGTTGAGTTTACAAGAGACAATACACGTTGTTTTTTTGTTGTAAGAAAGTCACAGGAGGGAAGTTTGAATGACAACCTTTTGTCTCTCCCGTTATCTAATGTCATGGAATAGTCAGTAAGAAGAAGAAAATATTTGCTTGCTCAAAATGTTGACAAAACAAACAAGAAGAAAAACTATTGATTTCTGGAAAACTGAGGCTCGGCATCTTAAGGTTTTGAAGTTTTTGAGCCCCATTTTCTTATTAAAAAAGTGTGTATTCGTACAAAACTTTGTCTTCTTTGTTAGATAACCGGAACTACTTGTACAAAAACTTTTATTTAACTGGTATTAATTTTACCATTTCTTCAAATAAGTGAGCACCGCATGTTTTAAAATGTGGCGCTTTTTGGAGGGCACCGCTAAAAAGAGAGAAAAAATGTGGTAAGGAATGAAAAAAATGAAAAGAAACAATTTCTTTCTAAAATGAACATAGACTATGTATTGATGTATACAATAAGCCCTAAACCCTAAATAGTCTCATGTAGGCAAAAAACATTTGAACCAAATCTCTGTTTGAACACGACCAAATGACAATGCTTTTTGGGAAACATTGAGTTTTACCTTCACTTTACTCACTACAAATGGTTATCATAGTTCATAAAATAAAAATCAGATTTTTTCTTTCTTGTAATTTAATATTCATAATATCCAGTGATGCGATATGCTGTTAGATATAACTGTTCTTCTTTTTTACTTTTAGGAAACGACACAACTACTTGGCTAATCTTCCAATCTCACCTCATTTGAGGGCCGCCTGTTTTGGCAGAAACGTAAGTTCACGGACGTGAACAGCCCAAAACTTGTAAATCTCAAAACTCAGAAAAAGTAGAACGTAAAACTAGTAACTGAATTCTGAAGTTGAATATTGATAAAAGTATCAAAGTTGTTGAAGTTGTTTTTGCTGCAGATATGATTTCCGTTGATGCATATCGTATCACCATAGGTAGTTTCTATGCCGCCACCAAAGTATCCCGGGTGCTATCAAACGTAAGGGGGGAATGGTTTCTCTTATTAAAAAGATCACACGGGAGGAGAGAAAAAAAGCACATGCTAAATGAATAAAGTGAATAAAAAGAACGTTCGATCTGAAGCGCATAACAATTAAAAAAAGAAATTAAATTACTAAAAGAAAAGTAAAAAAATATTTTGTTTCATGATACTCTTTTTTTACCTATCGGTTTTTAAACATTTTGATTGCTCGAAAAAAAGTTTACCCGTCTCAGACAGTCAGGCAAGGATACGTTAGGATACACTGGCAAACATGCTGCCACGTTCTGCCACTGCTGCTTTTTGTCCAAACTGTTTAATCAGTTAGTTTCTTTGTATTTAGTTGATGTTTTGTTTTCAAAGCCAACATAGTCAACGTAGTCCTTGGAATATAAAACTAACAATAATAAAAATAAAACTAACAATAATAAAAAAAAACGTTATTCCTATTAGTTAATCAGTCAAGTCAGTAAAACTAGTAACTGAATTCTGAAGTTGAATATTGATAAAAGTATCAAAGTTGTTGAAGTTGTTTTTGCTGCAGATATGATTTCCGTTGATGCATATCGTATCACCATAGGTAGTTTCTATGCCGCCACCAAAGTATCCCGGGCAAGACAATCGCAAGACCCCAGTGCAATACTTTTAGATATGGAATCAACTCTGTCATTTACCAGTCAATTCTTCAATGGTATCAGCTTCAATTATCTTATTCCAGAACTAGATCTCTCAACAGCATCCAAATCTGAATTCTTTGAGTTGTTCAATAGCATCACCTTTAGTCAATATTGATTTGTTACAAGTTTTTACTCAATCAAGTAGTCTTTCTTCAACCACATATGAACAATTTTGTCAACTTTTGGTGGCTTCTTCTTTGACTAGTCCTTTGACTAATAGGAATTGCTCCTGTCATCTCAAACTGTATACAGGCTGTATTATATTTAGAATTTACTATCGGTTATTTTATATTTAAATTTTGTTTCTGCTTTGTAAACTACTGAGATAATAAATAAACAATACTACTACTACTACTACCACCGTCACTGCTTGTGGAAGCCATTTTTAATTCAATCTTGTGTAGAAATACACCAATTCGACACGATTTTTCCACGTTAATTTTTAGAGGTCTAGCTTGGCTAGAAAACATAGTGACGATTACAAATGAGCCATTTTAACTAGCGGAGACGAAGTAAAATCATCTCTCTCTTACTTGAATTTACTGTTACTGTTTTTAAATTTAGAAAAGGGATTACGATATGATATCTCGTATGAGTGTAGAAGAACTTAAGAAATGTTTAAAACTCAGAGCGCGAAAGGCTACTGGAAGAAAGCAAAAATTGGTTGCTCGTGTTTTTGATGCTGATGAAATGTTCAGCCTGTTATGTCTTCCCTGAAATTGAGAAGGAATTGAAAATGGAATACCACACAAGTTGAAGCTGGATGACATTACAGTTCCTGATCCTAATTTCCTTACTGGTAACTGGTTAAATGAACAAGAGGGGATTAAATTCTGGCCTATGATATTGTATCCAGATATATTTAACTTTTTATGTTTTTTCCATCAGAACCTGGAAGCAAAGGCTTATATATGATTACAAAAACTCAAAAGCTTATAGTTACTACAAATCTGGTTGTCTTAAGCCACTTTCTTATCATGATATAGATATTATATACTAGCAAATTCTGAATTTTGAAAGCTGACTGGAGAAAATCTCAGAATATTCGTGATACATTACTCTATTAATCACTTGATGATCCTGAAGCAAAGCTGCCATACTTATAGAGAGAAGACGACAAGCTTGTGTTGAGTAAAAGTCATTGATACTACACACTATGTCTTGTTCAGACAGTCACTACAGAGTTGGAATATTCTTATTTTATGATATGGATACCTCACAGTTATGTTATCGATCACAAGATCTTGAGGGCAAGATGTGGTTCTTGGTTAAGCTTGCACTAGTTTCTTGCTGAACAACTAAAAATCCAAGGGGAAAGAATCAACTCAAGAAAAATGGCTATTTTTATAGCCACAAATTTATAAAAAATACATTATTTTGACTGTCAGAGTAAGGCTTGGCACCCTTACGTCTTTCTTGTTTGTTATTTCTTTCCTATCCCTTGAGGGCTTAGGCTTTTCATAACAAAAATATACATTTTTAGCCTTTACGTTTGTGTTAATTTACTTTCATGTTAATTGCCTTTTTTCATTTGTTAGTTGTTGTATTTTATTACTTTGTTAACTCTAGTTTATTGTATTGTCTTTTTGATAATTGGTCCCACTGCACGCTTCTTTGGGTATTTCAGCTTTTCACGCGTTTTTTCCACACTTGAATTCTAACGTTCGTAGTGAACAAAGAGTGTAACATTTGTTGAAATGTTATAAAATTTTGTGTACATTTTTCTACTTATGGTTAGCCAGAAGGATGGAATATATGTTTCAGTAAGTTTATTTTATGTTACATTAATGCTCAGATATTTCACTTTGTCATAGTGGGTAGCCTTGAGTTTCCTATATTTTTTCGTGTTTTCCGCTTTGTATTTTTCTAGCCTCATCTTGAGTGTTGAACAATATTCCCTGCAACCACACTTCTTCTGACCAATAAAAAAGGTCTTAACAAATCCAATCAAATCCTATCTCATATTTTGTTTGTACGAGCGATATTTTGATATTTTCTTGCAAAGCGATAGACGAACGCCAGAAAAAAGCGTCAGTGGAGATTCAGCTTTAAGCCGGTTTTCCGTGCGTGGCGTGCCGTCTATTGTTTTTTTATCAAAATTTCCGTCCGAAGCGTTCAGCTTTGAGCGGAATAAAAAGTCGGATCAAGTTCATTTTTTCCGCGGATGAAAATTCCGCAAGCCAATGAAATTGCTCGATTTCGTGTTCCTTTTAAACCGAATCACGTGAATAAAATAAACGTGATAGCCACGAAGGAAAAGCAGCAGAAGAAGAAGTATATTACATTTAAGAAAATGTTTTCACCAGCAGATAACGACAATCAGGCTGTGACATTCGACAAGGAACTGTTTTTAGAGGAGGTTGGTAAAAGGAATATATTTCATATCAAAACCTGTTCTTTCATTCTGTTTAATGGGTTAATGAGAGGGGAGATTGAGTTTATATTCTCCGAATATTTTTAGTTAAAGAAGTGATTTACCTAATATTGAATTGTGTATATTAATATTGCCTTAGGTTCGAAAATATCCGTGCTTGTGGAATATCTATTCTGCTAGTTATAAAGACAGAAACATGAAAAATAATGCTTGGTTGGAAATATCAAAAGTGTTCAATAAAGGTGGTAAGACATAATGTAGTTTTCGGGGTTTAATGTTATCATTGTCCGTAATCCTGGAAATAAAAGAAATATTCTATATATTGATTTTGCTTTTCTTACAGTGGATTTCCTCCAAAAACAACTGAATTATCTGAAAGACAATCTGAAAAAATGTCTCGACAGGCGATCAAGAATGACAATATCTGGTGCGGCAGCTTCATCATTGCCCAAATGCAATTATTTTGAACAAATGTCCTTCCTATACGAAAAAGCGTTATTGAAAAACGCTTTGAAGTCATCTCGAATTAAAGCTGAATTTCTCGAATAGTTGTTTGAACTTAACTGTCCTATTCTCTCAATTCCAGAGATATTTTCAAAGTCTCTTCTCCATTCACCTGGGATAACATTTCCTTGATTTTCTCTATCCACATAGTTTTCTGGACAATAGCTGAAGTTATTGCCAGTATCCGTTAGTGTCATCAAAAAGTTATGCAATGCCACTATTACTTTTGTTACAGCAATTACTTTATTGACCTGGGCAATGAGTGGCCTACGTAATATGCGAAAGCGACTTGCAGCAATCCCAAATACATTTTCGACTACTCTACGTGCTCTTGATAGTCTATAGTTGAAAACACGTTTGTCAATTGGTAGGTTTTGCAGAGGATATGGTTTCATCATATGTGGTTTTAGTCCAAATGCATCATCACCAACAAATGTGTAAGGTAGAACACGATTTGAATTTGGCAATTTGGACGATTTAGGTATATTTAGCATATCATTTTCTATTGCATATCCAAGTTTACAATTTGAATATACACTTCCATCACTTTGCCTTCCGGTATCTCCAATGTCCACTAATAAAAATTTATATAAAGCACTGCAAACCGCCATGAGTACAATACTATGCTGCTTTTTATAATTGAAAAATGCAGAGCCAGATCTTGCTGGGGCTTGGATAACAACATGCTTGCCATCTATTGCCCCTAATGCATTTGGGAAGTCCCATTTTTCATAAAACTCTTGAGCAACTTTTTTCCATTCTTCTGGAGAGTAGTCTCTTTCCCATAAGACATCCCAGATGCCATTACACGTTTCAGGGATAATTCTTCCCACAACTGCTGGACTCATACCAAAGTTTGTGGCTATTGTTGTTTGGGCATCTCCTGTTACTAAATATCTCATTGTGACACATAGCCTTTCACTTGGTTGGATGGGCTCTCTCATTTTCGTATCTTGCTTTACAATTAGCGGAGCTACACAAGAAAGTAATGTTTCCAGATCTGTTGGCGACATCCTGAAGTACTGAAAAAACAGTTGCTGATCATGTAGCTTCAAATCTTGAATCAGCAGATGAAACTCCCCTTTTTGCTTTCGTTCTTGGTAAAGTTGACGTACCCAGAATCTTTTCTTGTATTTCTTATCGTCTTCATCTTCCAAAGTTAATAATTTTAAACTAGCCGCCAAGGCGGCGTCGCTCGCCGCCCATGTCCACCTGCTCTGTATCACTGTATCAATAAACGTCAAATTTCCTTATAAACGGCTCGTACAACTTGTGTTCAACCAGAAGCAGATTCGAAGTCACAACCTCTGGTAAAACCAATCTTTTATCAGTGCAACAATACACTAAAAACGTATAGAGAGAAAACTTCAACTTTTTATTAACTTTTGTTTTAAAAAAATTACGCGCTCTAACATGGGTGCTATCAAACGTAAGGGGGGAATGGTTTCTCTTATTAAAAAGATCACACGGGAGGAGAGAAAAAAGGCACATGCTAAATGAATAAAGTGAATAAAAAGAACGTTCGATCTGAAGCGCATAACAATTAAAAAAAGAAATTAAATTACTAAAAGAAAAGTAAAAAAATATTTTGTTTCATGATACTCTTTTTTTACCTATCGGTTTTTAAACATTTTGATTGCTCGAAAAAAAGTTTACCCGTCTCAGACAGTCAGGCAAGGATACGTTAGGATACACTGGCAAACATGCTGCCACGTTCTGCCACTGCTGCTTTTTGTCCAAACTGTTTAATCAGTTAGTTTCTTTGTATTTAGTTGATGTTTTGTTTTCAAAGCCAACATAGTCAACGTAGTCCTTGGAATATAAAACTAACAATAATAAAAATAAAACTAACAATAATAAAAAAAAACGTTATTCCTATTAGTTAATCAGTCAAAAAAAGTCACGTTCGATTGGGGTTGCAATGTATTTGCTTCGAACTCACGTCGCACACAAAAAAAGAAATATGCTCGCTCACAATTCAATCTACCATTTTACGTGACTTACAAACAAACAAACAGACAGACAGAGAATCGGCTATTAATATATAGATATTGAATCTTTTTCAGCAGTAATAGTTGTCTTTTCGACTCCATTTTGATTTCAACGCTTATGGAAATGGAAATCAAAACACAGTTGCAGCACGCAGCGGAATATTCCGCTCCGCGTGTAATTTTCCGCCTAGTGGAAAACCGGCTTAAAGCCGGATTTCCACTTACGCATTTTGATACGCGTATCAGCCAGTATCGTTTTGAGTTCATTGATTGGTTCTCGAGATAATTATTTATAATTATTCATAATTATTTCTTTATTTAAAAAAGTTTCGATACGCGTATTGAATTGAAAAAGTTGAATTCATTTTAATAGACAGGCCGCTACGACCAAGAAAATAGGGAAAACTATGCAAATTGGGGGGACATTTCAAAATATACATAGATCCCTTCCTTATGATTTAAAGAGTCAGAAAAACTTTACTGGCCTTCTTGAAATTACTTATTGGCCCAGTTAGACGCGATAATACTGACAAAATATTCCGAAAACTCATCGTTCAACAATTCGCCATGTTTCTTTGTAAACATGTGCATAGAATGATGTGTCGTAATGTTTGTGTATTTCATTCAGGGGGTAAAATCAAACACAAATGAATGAAGTTAAGAACATACAGCATGTTCGAATAAATACATTTTCAATAATATAACAATTTTCTTTGATATGTAATCATGTAATCCTTAGACAGGATTTTATATTCAAATATCTATATATTAATAGCCGATTCTCTGTCTGTCTGTCTGTCTGTCTGTCTGTCTGTTTGTTTGTAAGTCACACAAAATGGTAGATTGAGTTGTGAGCGAAATTATTTCTTTTTTTGTGTGCGACGTGAGTTCGAAGCAAATACATTGCAACCCCAATCGAACGTGACTTTTTTTGGCTGATGAACTAATAGGAATAACGTTTTGTTTTTATCATTATTGTTAGTTTTATATTCCACATTATTGACGTGGCTTTGAAAACAGTACATCAACTAAATACAAAGTCACTAACTGATTAAATATTTGGGACAAAAAGCAGCAATGGCAGAACGCGGCAGCATATGTTCGGTTTGCCACTAACTCTTGCCTGACTGTCTGAGACGGGTGAACTTTTTTTTTTGAGCAATCAAAATGTTTAAAAAACGATAGGTAAAAAAAGAGTATCATATCAAAAGAAAATGTTTTGTTTTTTTTTTGCTTTTCTTTTAATAATTTAATTTGTTTTTTTAATTGTTAAGCGTTCTAATCGAACGTTTTTTTATTCTATTTATTCATTTAGCACGTGCCTTTTTTCTCTCCTCCGTGTGAACTTTTTAAGAAGAGAAACCATTTTCCCCCTGTTTGATAGCACCCATGTTAGAGCGCGTAACGTTTTTAAAACAAAAGCTAATAAAAAGTTTTTTTCTCTCTACGTTTTGAGTGCGAATAAATAACACATGAAATTTGGGGTTTTTTGGAACCATTGTTTAAACTGATATTTGATATTTGATTTCGAATCTGTCGCTAGGATAACTGACGTTTTTTCGGGTCCGCGATACAGGCGATGGGGTGACAAAAAATTTGGGTCTAACTTTTTTGGGAGGGGTCTGTGACGTCATCAAAATCTTTGAAGAATGATATCTCTGTAACGGTTGATCGTAGCGGAACGATCCCATACATTTTTTTAATCAGTTTTTCGAGCTCTACAACATGGTAACACTTTCGGTTGCCAATTCCTTAATTTTATTTTTCGTGAAGTTAACGCATGCTGAACATGGGTGGCGAGCGACGCCGCCTTGGCGGCTAGTTAATTCAAAACCTATTACTCATGCATGGAATAACCCCAGTATCAGTTAATCATTGAAAGATATTTTCTTTTTTTCTTTTTCACAATTTCTTCTATTTAAATGCCTTTTATTATTAGCTTTTCTGAATGGATTTTAAACTTATTAAATATTCTGGCGTCATTGAAGCAAATCTCACACTTGTATGAATTGTCAGACTCATCTTCAAAAAGATAAGGTTTGAATCTCTTCATCATATCGACTAAATTGGAAAATAAAGCGAAAGGGACATGTAGTAAGAAAATGTTGTCCCGAAGGTTAAGTGTAGATACTAAAAACCGCAAACGGGGATCTGCGGAGAATTAATGCATACCGTAAACCTCTGAATATAAGCCCACCCGTGTATAAGCCCATCATTTTACTCATTACTAATGATTTCCATGTATAAGCCCACCGGTGTATAAGCTCATAATATTGGAAGGGAAAATTTCATGGTATAGGTATAGACAACTATACAATGCCTCAACCAGAGGAGGAATTCCACCTTGAAACATCAAGCGGGGAAGAAGTTGATGGTACCGGAGACAATGTAGAGACAGCGACGTCGAGCGAAAGTGAAGATAATGGTGATAGCGAAAGTGAAGATAGTGAAGAAAGTGGCGATGAGTGAAAAGTTTTTATTACGTAAAATATATGCATAGATATTTAATATGTTGCTATTGTTTTCCATGTATAAGCCCACCCGTGTATAAGCCCACCCCCTTGTATAAGCCCACCCCAAAAAAGCTTACGAACTTGTATAAGCCCAGGGCTTATATTCGGAGGTTTATGGTATTCCATGAAGGCGTAACGGAGAGTTACAAAGAAGTCAAGTTGCGGGGATTCACTGAAAATGCAATGACAAAAGCTAAGAACGCAAGGTAATCTTTCTTTTTTGCTCATTTCTTTCTTGCATGCTCTTGATCTCTTTTTATTATTCTTATGTCGCATGAACTTTTTATTGTAATGAAACTGCACTGCATTATCGTACAAAGAAGCCGGGAAAAATTGACAAAACTTTTCGTAGGTGTAGGAAGTGGTATCCGACATATTTTCATCCGATAAGATACATTTTGGTTTGCCAACTTGTCTTCGTTTTAAAACGTTTTGAACTTTTATACTACCTTATACGACGAGATGAGAAGGTCATTTGTTTGCTGTCTGATGATTTGGATACCCATCAATTTCACCAAAAGTGTTATGACCGGTATGTGCACCCGAAGACACTGAAGGTGATTGGGGAGAAGAGGAATGTTGAAGCGACGGATAGTGGAGACGACGAAAATTTTGAAACTGCACAAAGATCCTCTACGCTTAAAATAGATCGCTCAGGTGAAAGGATGTTGGTTCATCTTAAAATTTTTATTAAGAGAAATTATTGACTAGAATTTGCTTTCTACCGTTTCGTACATTTTCTTTGTAATAAAAGCACGACGCGAGGTTAAATCTTGCAGTTCACTAAATTTTGTCAAAATTCTGTCCACGTAAATAAAAAGCATTTAAGACTCCGAAATCGTATGGAGAATCAAGTTTAAAATTCAAAGAGGGGAGCAGAAGAGGCCAAAACAATGGTCAAAGTATTTGCGGGACGCAAGCAACAAAACCCATCTTGTATCATTTCTGTTGAAAGATTGGTCACATCCTCTAAGGTTTCGCACTGAACTCACAGGGCGTACACTGTTTGTAAACAGTTCTCCGAAATTCTTCGAATTGCGAGTCGGGCGAAGAGGGAAAATGATTTTTTACTGTGCTAGAGAGGACTTCTTATTTGTAGGATTTTAAATCTTTTGTTTTCGTGTGTTTCATTTAGGTCAGTTGCGAGGAAGTTGATTCACTCTGGACGAATCAAGAGGTACCTGATACGAAAGTTTTCTTCTGCTGCGTCCACGCTGAGTCTCTCGGACTGAATTCGGTGTGCATACACACAGTCGATAGCGACATCACCATCTATGCATTGTACTTCCCATGCAAGTTGCAAATGAAGAGTTTTGTAGATATCGGGGTCTCAAAGACACGGAAAATCTTAGACATGATGTACATTTCCGAGGAGCTTGGTGTTAGTTGTTGTGAGGCTCTCCCAGCTATTCACGGATTCACGGGAAATGTACACGAGTGCCTTTTCCGGCATCGGAAAGGCGAAAGCGTTTAAGTTGCTGACTAACTGTGATCAATTCCTAGCAGCTTTTAAAAGACTTGGGGATTCTTTTATTTTTTATTCTCAACTATTTGGCGACACCGAAACTTTTGTTTGTTGACTTTATGAGCTAAAATATAGCAATTGTCAATGAAGCTAGATATGTGAAGTCCATTACAGTTGATAGCATGTAGGTGTAAGAAAAAAAGCTGCGAAACAAATGCTTGTGCCTGCAAGGTACACGGCGTAAAGTGCACTGACTTGTGCAGTTGTTTAAATTGTGGGAACATGGACAGAATCGAGGCCGATGGAGAAACATCGTCATCAAGTTGGGACGAATGTGATGATGATCTTGAAGGAGAATGAACATTATCTTTGCCCTTGACCTCGACCCAAGGGAGTTTCTATCCTTCAACAAGAAATGCTTAGCATTACTTTTATATTTCGAGATATTTGAGCTCTAAGTAAACTTAAAATCATCACCCTTATAAAAGAGAGTCTTCACTAGATTTGTTCATCAAAAAAGTCTTTATCCTATTTAAAAGATTTTGATCCATACATCTCCCACTACCGAGATTGTCAAACGAACTAGTTTTTGTCTGTACTATGCTTATATCATATGGCTTTCTGTTTATTTGTTTTACGTGCGGAAAGAAGGTTGAACGTCTTACGGCTAGCTGTGACGTCATTAAATATACTTGAAGGCTAATAACTTTTTATCCTTTCATCTATATATTAATAGCCGATTCTCTGTCTGTCTGTCTGTCTGTCTGTTTGTTTGTCTGTCACGCAAAATGGTAGATATGAACTGCGAAAGAAATCGGGGATCTGCAACGGAGAAATCGCAGAGATAAGAAGAAAATTAGGGGGTATAAACGTAAAAAAATGGCTTCAACAAAACAGCGATAATTGCATAAAATTGTAATATTTTTAACTGAAATATATGTACATGAGTAATATAAGTGAATTTATAACTTAATATTTCCACAATACTTAAGAATGACCTTGATTGATTCCACTTTTAAGCATTTGTTAACCCCCGTTCAATGTCATGGCAACAATAGGAAACTGATCAGGTTTGCTTTGAACCCTTTTGGTTCATATATTCGCGCGAAAAGAAAGTGAAGAAAGTTGAGAAAAAACGATCATTTTGTTTGCCTAAAGAAAACAAAGGAAAGTTGTGTTTGCTTTTTTGTTTATTGTTGTCTATTTAGCTAGGTAAACTGACAAAAAACACAAGGCCTGTTGTGTTTTTGTTTTTTTGTTTGAGTTTTTTCTCAACGAGTTATGAATTCTGATCATGACTATGGAATCCCTCAAAGGTTTGCATTGCCTAGATCACAATTTGATAGAGATGTAGTTGATGCACGGCAACAACATCAACAACAACAACAACAACCCCCTGCTGATGACCCTCAACAACGGCGTCGCATTAGAAATGCTGAACGACAAAGGAGATACCGTGCAAATCAAAGTGAGATTCGTGCTCAATTGAGAAGGGAGAGGGATGCACAACTTCATAGACAGCGACGGGCTAATGAGCAACCGGAACAAGTTGCTGCTCGACTCCTATTACAAGCTCACCGACAGCAGTCGTTAAGAGATAACGAGCAACCTGATCAAGTAGCCGCTCGACTTGAAGCGCAAGCTCACCGACAGCAGTCGCTAAGAGATCATGAGCAACCCGAACAAGCTGCTGCTCGACGTGCAACTGATGTACAACAACACCAACATGTTAGAAACAATGAGCAACCTGAACAAACTGCTGCTCGACGTGCGGCTGATGCGCAACAACACCAACATGTTAGAAACAATGAGCAACCTGAACAAGCTGCTGCTCGACGTGCGGCTGATGCGCAACAACACCAACATGTTAGAAACAATGAGCAACCTGAACAAGCTGCTGCTCGACGTGCGGCTGATGCGCAACAACACCGAAGAGCATATGTCGGAAACAGACGAGTGCGCAGGGCTCGGTTTTTAAATGCGGCACGGATTGATGTTGAAAACAATAATTTACCTGACATTCATTCTTTAGGTGAATTTAACATTTTATGTGAACATTGTGGAGCAATCAAATTCGACCGTGAAACTAATTTTAAATGTTGCACAAATGGAAAGGTACAACTTCCTAATTTATTAGATTATCCGCCTGAGTTACGGGATCTTTTACTTGATGATTCTGCTCTGGGTAAACATTTCCGTAAGTGTATCAGAATTTATAATAATGCATTTAGTTTTGCTTCTCTGTCAGCTAACTTACGTCCGCCCCCAGGAAATGGGCCTCCATGTTTTAGGATATGTGGACAACTGCTACATAGGTATGGAGCACTGCATGCTAATGAAAACCAAGTGCCCATGTTTAGCCAACTTTACATTATCGAAGCTGCTAATTCACTGGATATGCGTATGCAAAACCCTTCTAATGCAGATTGCAACAGAGACTTGATGGAACAAATACAAAATGTAATAAATAGAGTTTCACCTTATGCCGCAGCCTATCGTAACTTGGCTCAGGTTGAACGGGAAGAGGACGAAAGGGCGCTTTTAGAAAATAGACCAACCTCCGTAGTGGGTATGTATATGCGAGAAGGTGAAGACAGGAGGAGATACAATGCTCCACATCACGAAGAAGTTGCAGCAATTTTTGTAGGTAACGATGGTGCACCTCCCGCTGGTAGAAATATTGTTGTTTATCCAAGAGATCAGCCCTTGCGCAATATTCCTTACACATCTACAAACATTGACTCCATGATGTATCCAATGATTTTTCCTAGAGGTGATCCTGGATGGAGTCCAAACATGAATCACGTCCAACAGCATGCAACTGAAAGGCGGAATAAAGTTACACAATTGCAGTATTATATTTATCGTATTGCCATTAGACGTGAATTTTCTGCTTTACATTTAGCTGGAAAACTATTTCAACAGTTTGTTGTTGACAGCTATGTCAAAGTTGAGGGAGCGAGACTCGACTTCATACGCCAGAATCAAGAGCAATTACGGGCAGATAGCTACACAGGCCTGATGGACTATTTAGAGGAAGCTGCTCATGAACGAAATCTCCGTGCAGGTAATATCGTTGTATTGCCATCTACCTTTTCAGGTTCACCGCGAAATATGCACCAATTGTACCTAGATGCTATGGCGTTAGTTTCAAAACAAGGTAAACCAGATTTATTTTTAACTTTTACATGCAATCCTAAATGGCCTGAAATTGTTCAAAATCTTTTGCCTGGTCAAACCGCATCAGATAGGCCGGATCTGGTTGCACGAGTATTCAAATTGAAGTTGGAAACTCTTAAAAACGATATTATCAAAGATTCTGTTCTAGGTGTATCTGTAGCACAGGTGGATGTTATAGAATTTCAGAAAAGGGGTCTACCTCATGTGCACATGCTGTTGCATCTTGGCAACGAATTTAAGTTGCGCAATGGTGATGACATTGATTCATTGATATCAGCACGAATTCCAAATTGCGATCAAGAACCAGAACTTTATGAAATCATCAAATCCTGTATGGTCCATGGTCCATGTGGCCATTTGAATGTGTCTTCACCGTGTATGCAAGATGGTAAGTGCAGCAAAAATTTTCCAAAGCAGTTCAACAACGGAACTGTTTTAAATGTGGATGGCTATCCTTTATATCACCGACCAGATGACGGAAGAACTGTTCGAATTCGGAATATGGATCTTGACAACAGATGGATCGTCCCACACAACCCTTTCCTCAGCAAAAAGTACAATGCACATATAAACCTAGAGGCCTGCGTTTCCATTAAAAGTGTCAAGTATTTGTACAAATACATTTACAAAGGACACGATACTGCTCATATTGAAATCAATGAGCGAATAGATCACGACGAAATCAAAACTTTTTTAGATGCGAGGTATGTATCTGCTCCAGAAGCTGTGTGGCGTTTATGCTCTTTTCCAATGCACACTCAAAGTCATGCAATTTTACGACTTCCTGTTCACCTTCCAAATGAGCAGCAGATTTTTTTCAGAGAAGGACAGGAACACATAGCACTGGAAAGAGGACAAGAGCACACCAAGTTAACTGCTTGGTTCGAATTGAATCGTGTTGACGAACAGGCACGTCAATATTTATATCCTGATATTCCCCACCATTATGTGTTTCAAACACGACAACATAAGTGGGTGACACGTCAGCGTGGAGCAGAAAAAATTGTAAGTAGAATGTACAATGCTAGCATTCGGCAAGGTGAAAGATATTTCTTATGTGTGCTGTTATTACATGTTCCTGGTGCGACTTCCTTTGAATACCTTAGAACTGTTAATGGGATTTTATATAGATCTTTTAGGGAAGCGTGTATTGCACTTGGACTATTGGATGACGATACTTTGTGGATACGAACCATGGAAGAACTTGGCGAATCAGCAACTCCCTCTAAAATTCGCAAAGCGTTCTCTTTCATTCTGATCCATGGAGAGCCAAGCAATCCAGCTGAGTTGTGGGAAAGATTCCGTGCTCACATGATTGAAGATTTTTTGAGACACCAGCCGGAAGTACAAGCAGAGCAGTCAGCTCTTGGCAAAATTCAGGAAGTCCTGCAGCAATTTGGTAGGGTTGTTACTGACTTTGATTTACCTGCTTTTGAACAAGCTATTGCTGACGATCTACCAAATGCTGATGAAATGAGGGAAGAGGCCATCAACATGAGGAACACGTTGAATGCTGACCAACTTGCTGTTGCTGATGCAGTCCTAGATGCAGTGGCAACAAACGACAATAATAATGCTAAAGTTTTCTTCCTTGATGGACCCGGTGGAACAGGTAAAACTTTCACGTACAATTACATCATTCGCGAGGTTATTGGAAGAAACCTATCAGTAAGTACACTAGTAACCCGTGTAAAAATTTTTTACGGGTTTTAATCGATGTGAGCTGAACCACAGCAAAAGGCTTAGTATAATGAAAAATTTTATGCTAGTAAGATCTCAAGTTTAACTGACATTGCAAGTGAGTCATTTCGTACAAAATCGGTATATCGATGGTATGTTAAATCCAATCTATCATAAAAGATCTTTCAGTTTGAATCGAATCTTATCAGAGAAGAAGAGCTACAATGAGAACTCAGTTTTAACTTATCATTTAAGATGGATTTCTGTTGAAGACTATAAAGGTCCAGCATAATCTAATGTTTCTATCGGGTTATTCTATCGGGTTATGAATTTAATAGGAAAAGACTTTTTAGTGAATCGTGACGATTAAACTAAAAAAAGATAACAGATTGATAACAAAACATATATTCTAAATAGCTAAAAATAATAAATAAACTGTATAAACTAATTCTACGCTGTAAGAATGCGCTTGAAATAAAAACTACTGTTGTTCTAAACTGTTCCTACACTCTTATTCTATTCTCTTACACTGCATTGTTTCTTACAGCGTAGAATTATTGAGAATTTTAATAATATTTTTTAGTAGGTTTTTATTATTTTTAAATTTTTTTTCTTTTTTTTCTTTTTTTCTATAAACGTAGTCGGGTCGGTCCCGACCACCATTCTGGGACCAGACCCGAAATGCAGCTTCTGATTTGGAGCCCGGATGCTCTTCGCGGTACTTGGCGAAATCTACGAACGTGAGTTCTAAACAAAATCAATAAAAAGTAATAGTTTACCGAATATAATAGATGATATTTGATTCTAGTAATAAAATCTTACTGTTTTGCGTATTTTCATCGACATCCATAATATCTGAAAATATATAGTTTCTGTATGTACACATGATTGAGTAAAGAAGGCAATTAAATGAACTAAAAAGTGTGTTGATAAATAGACTATATTACTTATAAATTCAAAATCTTACTGTTTGTGCTGCCGGAAGGCTTTTGATTGTCAACAACTAAAAAACATAACAAATGAAGGAGTGAACTGAAGAAGGCCTCGAAATTATTGTTTTCCTATTTATAACAAACATATGCATTCGCTGTGAATTTCGAATTCATTAAGTCAGCCTTTTAAATTTAAATTTATAAATTCGCGAAATAAATAGTGTCAAATTGACAGAGGAATAGTATGCAGCCATATTGAAATCTTACCAATGTCGCGTTTTTGTGGTAAATTTACCACAGGCTGTGGCCTTTTCACCTTTTTAATCGCTAAAATATTAATATGAAACTAATGAAGACACATTCACATAAATTTTATCAAGCAAATAGATAATGTCCTTATTCAAATTCCATCAAGGTGTTAAAAAGGATTTACTGGAAAAGACCTTTGCCCAAGTTACATACCTCCTTTTTTCTTTCCAACTGATCCATGTCTAAATAAGTAAAGCAACCATTAATTACCAGTGGGCAAAATCGTCAAAAAGTCACTGTGAGGGAGAGCATTTTTAGTGAAATTGTTTGTAGAATTCTATAGAAATACACTCCTTCGCAGATAATTTTCAATAAATGTGCCCGCGGGATTAATGCGCGTAAGTGCGTCACACTTTTATTTTAGATCTATATTTCGTTTGTATGTTAATGTCACATTATAGGATATCATAAAAATAACAAACCATACTTTCGACAACGGCTTTCTCGAATACTAAAATGTAAAGTGTGTATATAATTATAAATGATTCAATTAGCCACGAAAACCCTTGCAAAATATTTTTCAAAGTAAAAATGTTTAACTTACTTGCGTCTTTAAGTGGCACTGCCATTTGTTGGTGGTCTATTATTTAGATATTATTTAGATACTAAAATAGAATAAAAACATTATCGTAAATTCTAAAATTACAATGATTTTGACAATAATTATCGACCATCATCTGTGAAAGATTTGCCCTGACTTTTGGTTCATGAATTGCCTATGGAAGTTTTCGATTTTCCATGCGCAACTCATGGTAACAGAGTACACGACGGGAACGTAAGTCAATGGGACTTGTACTCCACCTAAAGAAGAAATGAACATATCATGCGATATAAGTTGATTACATTTCTTCAATATTAAATATAGCAGTTAACAGCTGGCACCTTAAAGAACAGTCATCGTATATCAGAAAAAACGGAGACGGTAGTTCTACTATAAACAGCATTAACGAACCACCAGGCGGATAGAATAAATATCACACCGAGAAGGTTGCACAGAGGGAAACCATACACAGTGAATCAATCATCCATCACATCCGTCACAATAATACACATGTTACTGAACTAACAAAAGGGCACAGACTGTCAAATAAGGAAGTGTTAAAAATTAAACACAATAAATTAATGACAGAAAAACTATAAATATAAATATAAATAAATAGTTTACTGTAAAACTTGTGGAAAGACAACATTCTGTGTATACAACTTCCCATTGATATAGCCTTGTTTACCTGTGGCAGCAACTTTGACTTTAACATTATCAAATGCCTTTGCCCTAGAACAGGCTACATATAGCTGACCATGTGAAAAACACGGTCGTTGTAGAAACAAACCAATTTTTTCAAATGTTTGACCTTGACTCTTGTTAACAGTGAAAGAATAAGCCAAACGAATCGGCAGTTGTCTGCGTTTCAAAGTGAAAGGCATACCTGTGTCAGAGGGTGACAATTGTACCCTAGGTATGAAAATTGTCTCTCCAACAGCTGACCCTGTCAAAACGTCAGCTTTAATAAAATTCTGAGATAATTCCCGAACAATCAAGCGTGTCCCGTTGCAAAGACCCTTCTTGATGTTCAAATTTCGTAAAAGCATAATTATTGCTCCAACTTTAAGTTTCAAACAATGTGGAGGCATACCAGATGGTGTGATGCTGTTTAAAAAATCAAGCGGATAATTTTGTCGCTCGTCCTCATCATCACAATCAACTTCATCAGCACTATAATAGCAAACTGGATCACCAGGCAATCTTTCCAACACCTCATTATTAATTATTAATGACTGCTCATTTGTAGGTGTCAAAATAGCAGTTGAAGCATATTGATTAGGTTCCAGGCCATCATACATGACTGAGATAAGCGATGTGTTTTCAGACACGACACAGCAATCTGGAATTTCAATGGCACCTTTAGCAGGATCATCTTGTTTAAATGGTAATTCCCCATTACCCAATTGCAACAGCCACTGACAAAATTGTAGCTCCTCAGGTCTAGCTCTCATGTTTTGAGTTAATGAGAATTTTGACACTGAAGCCCACAATGCAGAACTGGTTAAACACACCTCAATAACATCAGTGGGTTTTGCTTTCTTTACAACAGGTAAGCATTGACGGAAATCTCCGCCCCATAACAGTACTTTACCACCAAAGAGAGTATCGTTTTTGCAAACATCACGAAGTAATCGATCGATGGCATGAAAAATATGAGTGGAAACCATTGTCGCTTCATGGATGAGAAACAGGTCTACACTACGTAAGTATTCAGCATGTTTTGATGTTGGAGTTACATTACAAACACTGGTTTCTAAAACAGGAACAGGCAAACGAAATAATGAATGCAATGTACACCCACCAGAAAGTAAAGTGGCTGCAATACCTGTATATGCAGCAGTAGCGACTTTCCAACCTCTGGCCCTACATGCTGCTATAACATAGTTATATGTAAATGTTTTACCTGTGCCGGCTGGTCCATCAAGATAAAACAATGTATCAGGTTGTACCAAAGCGTTTTTTACATTTGAAACAGCAGATAATATTGCATCAGCCACAGCCACCTGCTGCTCATTAAGCAGAGGCCTTACCTGCTGTGTCTGGTCAATGTATAAGTTTACATCAACCTCTTCCTCGTCAATTTGTTCAATTAACTCAGGAAGGTTTAATTGCGTTAAGGACATACCAAATTGTTTGAGTATGTTATCGATATATCCCAAAACCTTTTGCTCAGCTTGAGTAACAGGCAATGTGCGCGCATAGTCCTCGCACAATTGACCCTTGAATGTATTCCACAGATCCAACGGATTCAATGGCTCACAGTGTGTCAATATTGTGACGAACAGTTGCCTCAATTGTTGTGGCATTTGGAATGTAGATGCCTCTTCCAATGTATTGTGCCATTCGTCATCATCTTGAAGAAGACCTCTTGCAATACATGCTTCACGAAATGTATCATAAACAACCCCATTGAACGTGCGTAAATACTCAAATGATGTGTCACCAGGAACATGAAGCAATAAAACACGAAGGAAAAATCTTTCTCCTTCTGTTGGTCTTGCATTGTATAGTCGAGCAATTATTGGCTTATATGTTTTATCTCTTGCTTTCCATTTTTTTTCCTTATCATGAAATACATAATGATATGGAATGTCAGGAAACAGATATTGTCGGGCATCAGGATCTTCAACATTCAATTTAAACCATGCTGTGAGGTGAGTGTCTCTCATAGATGCCCTGTCAGCAGCTGCATACTCTTCACCAGGTTGAAAATAAACTCGTTGAAGATCTGGCAAATGCACTGCCAATCTTTTGATACAGTGTGATTTCTCATGCATGGAGAACTCAAAGATTCTCCACAGAGCTTCAGGTGCACTAACATATCGAGCGTCTAGAAAAGTTTTAATTTCATCATATTGCAATTGTTCGTTAATTTCGACATGCGCTCGATCATGTCCTTTATATACGTATTTGAATAAATATTTAACACTTTTTATAGAAGTACAGGCCTCCAAATTTATATGCGCATTATATTTCTTTGATAACCAGGGACAGTATGGAACTACCCATCGATTATCTAAATCTACATTTTTAACCCTCACAGTTCGACCATTATTTCGTCTGCGATACAAAGGATAGCCATTAACATTCATTTGTGTTGAATCACAGAATGATTTGGGAAAATCTTTGGTACAGTTGCCATCATCTCCCATACAAACAGAAGTTTCATTGTAAATCCCACATGGACCATGTATCATACACGATTTGATGATGTTGTGTAGTTCTGGCTCCTCATCTGGATCAGGGATTTCAGCACATATCAAGCTGTCAACATCATCAGCATTTTGTAACTTATCCTCTTGTGCTAAATGAATAAGAATATGTGCATGAGGTAAAGAACGCTTTTGAAATTCAATCACATAAAGGTGAGAAATCGTTTTTCCCAATACACCATTTTTTATGACATCATTTAAAAGTGCTTTCAATTTCAAATTAAAAACACGTGCAACCAAGTCAGGTCGATAATGTGCAGACTCATTATCTAAATTTTCGGTAATTTCCTTCCAATTTGGATTGCATGTAAAAGTGCAGAACAAATCAGGTTTTCCCATTTTAGTCACCATAGCCATTGCATCTTGGTAATTTTGTTGCATAGCTCTTGGACTGCCCTGAAAAGACGATTTCTATACGCAAATGTATAAGTATAATATTGCAATGCAGTTGTGCGGCACCGACTACCTGTAGCATATTCAGCTACATGAGGAATATCTATAGTCCATCCAGACTCTCCCCTTGGAAAAAAGACTGGATAAACCATTGGATCCAGATGTGGTGAATTTGTTGGTAGACATTGCAATGGTCTGTCTCGAGGATAAACAACAATATCCCGAAAGGCAGGTGGTGCACCATCTTCACCAACAAAAACAGCTGCTACTTCATCATGGTGTGGTAGATTGTAACGCCGCCGATCGCCACCACTCCTTAGGTGCATTCTAACCTAAATTTTAAAATGTAAGATTTTGAAAATAAATGATTTTAAAAAAACCTACAAAGATTACTGATTAATAACTCAAAATTTTACCAAAGATGGTTGGCGATTTTGCTCTTGGGCAAGCCGTAATTCCTCAGCTTCTACCTCACTCATGTATTTGTATGCAGCAGCGTAAGGACTTTCTCTAATAATGATGTCTTGCAAATTTTGCATTACCTCAGGCGAACAACCTTGATTTTCAGGTCTTGCCATTCTTTCATTGAATGCATCCATCCCATCATAAATGTACAACTGACCATATGATGGAGGAACTCCTTCTGACGGATGCAGATTCCCTGTACGGTGACATACCTGACCATTAATTCGAAAGACAGGTGGTCCTCGACCTGGTGGTACAGCCATCTTTGCACCCATCGACGCAAAAGCGACAGAACTATTAAACTTTCGAATATTTTCTTGAAAGTTCTTTGCTTGATTTGTATTACCTACTAAAAGATCTTTAAGATCATTAGGGTAATTAATGTCATTAAGGTGTATCTTACCATTATGACAACATTTGAAATTACTTTCATCGGCAAACATTTTAGCACTACAGCGTTGACAAACCTTGTCCATTGGTCCTAAGTAATGTTGCTCAGGCAATTGATCAGGTTGACGTGCAGCACAATGCAAACCTATTGTAGCGCGTCTAGCCCGCATACGTTGCATATTTCTATTCCGCCTAGTTAATCTCTCATCAGCATCTTCATTTTGACGATACTGAACGCGTGTTTCGGCATCGTGATTCCTGCGGCGCTCATTCTCAGAAATATCATGAGAAATATTATTGCCTTGCGTTTCTCGACGTCGCGCAATAGCGACATCTTCATGTGCAAACCTACGTTGGATTACTGATCGAATTTGCTGTTGATCAGGAGGTTGCAATACAAATTCTCCATTCCTAAAAGTTGCTTGAACACCAGGGAAAATATTATTGCCTCTCCCTATATTATACATGACGGACAGTAATAGATTTAGAAATAAGAAGATATAACTACCAAATTGTAGATTAACAAACTCCCAACCCTGAATGAAAAGAAAACAAATAAATAAAAGAAAACAAATAATAAAAAGACTCAATGTTGTTTCATGAAAAAACAAAAGACAATTTTAACACATACCTGGAGTAAAACTCTGAACTGTTTTTGAACAATGCCAACAATGCCAACAATTCGTCAACTATGAATAAATATTTATACTTTTTTATAAATCATAAACAAACATTATCACATTTCGATGTGGTTCATGAAAAAAAAGAAGATAATTCAATACTTTAACAATTACCTGTAGCAAAACTCTGAACTGTTTTTACAACTGCCTCTCTATAACTTTATGCCTAAATCATAAAACAGACACTTTCAATTTTTGATAGACAGACACTTTCAATTTTCGAATTAAACAAATCAAATTAAATAGCGGAAGATTAGATAGACTACCTCATAAACTTTATTCGCTTCGTTTTTTTTCTTCTTTTATCTTTTTTTGTATCTTTCTTATTGTAGAGCTCCTTCGCAATCTTTTCTTTTTCTTATTGTAGAGCTCCTTCGCAATCTTTTCTTTTTCTTATTGTAGAGCTCCTTCGCAATCTTTTTTCAATACCAAAATAAGTTTGTTTACATTTTGAAAGAGCGCAGTTGCTATGTTTACAAAACGTTCGAAAAAAACATTGCATTGCTCGTTATACTAATCGTGAATGTGTTTTGCTTGGTCTAACTGCCGCTATATGACCATGATTAAGAAGATTTTGACCGTGAAAAACGACCCGAAACATTCACTCTCTAAACTAAAAACTGGATGCACAGCGCGTATTAGTATATAGATGTGCATGGACTGGAATTGCAGCAACACTGTTACAAAATGGTAAGACAGTCCATTCTCTTTTTAAATTACCTGTTCCTGTATTGGACAATTCAACATGCAATGTCAAGCCTAACAGTAGGCATGCCGATTTCTTACGTAGTCAGCATATTTTGATATTTGATGAGGCAAGTATGATTCCTAAGCATGCACTTGAGGCTATTGATAGAATGTTCAGAGATATCTGTAACAGCGATGTGCCTTTTGCTGGAAAGGTTGTTCTTTTAGGTGGTGATTTTAGACAGACTCTTCCAGTAGTGAAAAGAGGCAGACCAGCTCAGATAGTGGAAGCATGCATCAAGAGCTCTGTCTTGTGGCCAATAGTGCAAATCTTTCATCTAAATGTCAACATGAGAGCTGCACCTGGAGAAAGGGGATTTGCAGAATTCCTACTTGAATTAGGAAGTGGAACGATACCGAAAAAAGTGGATGAGCCATTTAAAGACTCCATCGAAATTCCGCACGAATGTGTTGTGCACGAAAATAATGATATCGTCCATTCTATTTTTAGTGATGCTGGAGGAGAGGATATGTCCAGTCGTGTAATTCTGACACCGACCAATGATGAGGCTTTAGTAATTAATGAACGGATTCTTCAGGGAATGCCTGGTGAAACAGCCACGTACTTTAGCGTCGATTCTGTTGTTTCTGATGAGCAAGAAGAGATTGACCTGTATCCGATGGAGTTCATCAATTCGCTTACTCCTTCTGGAATGCCTCCACACCGGTTGAACTTGAAAGTCAACAGTATAGTGATGCTGCTGCGAAATTTATCGTTGAAGGACGGTTTATGCAACGGCACCCGATTAGTCATCCGTAATCTCCGAGAGAATATCCTTGATTGTGAAGTGCTGACGGGTATCTCCGCTGGAAATCGGGTGCTCATTCCTAGAGTAACATTGTGTCCCAACGATACCAACCTTCCGTTTCAACTGAAGCGTACACAATTTCCTCTCCGTTTGTCCTACGCAATAACCATAAACAAAAGTCAAGGTCAGACTTTTGAACGGGTTGGTATTTACATGCAAAGGCCTTGCTTCAGTCACGGTCAACTGTATGTTGCATTTTCACGAACACGACGCTTTGAAGCGGTGAAAGTAAAGGTTTGTAGAACTTTGCAGCAAGGCTATGTTAGAGAGAGATGCTACACTAGAAATGTAGTCTACCAACAGGTATTATGAATATTTTTACCTTGCAAAAATATTTGTGCAATTGATATTAAATGTTTTGAATTGAAACTTTACGCAAGGTTAATGAGGAGGCATCACATTACATTACCTGAAAATTCAATTGGTGTACATTGAATTGAATAATACTGAAATTAAAGCAGTTTACATTGAAATGAATTACATTGAAATGAATTACATTGAAATGAATTACATTGAAATGAATTACATTGAAATGAATTACATTGAATTGAATTACATTGGATTGAATTACATTGAATTGAATTGAATTGAATGAGTATAGCATTAGATTAGATGACCTAGAAATTAGATTAGTTTACATTGAATAGATTAGATTGAATATGCCAAATGATTAGTATATAGCATTAGATTAGATTACCTTGAACTTTGAGTAGATTGAAGATTGAATAGATTATGGAAAAATATGGAAGCGGCATGGAGCCGGGTGGAGGAGGGTATGAAAGCGGCATGGAGCCGGGTGGAGGAGGGTATGAAAGCGGCATGGAGCCGGGTGGAGGAGGGTAGGCAAGCGGCAAAAAGTCGCTGTATGTGTGACATATTGTAATTTATTCTCTTTTTTTGAGATTCTGATGTCATTGAAAAGGCAGTTTTATCATTGTTATACAGTAACATATGGCCATACATGTTGAACTGCATGGTTTCTTTTAAAAATTGGTATGAATGTTTCGCTTACAATTCTTTTCCTTTTTTAACCTGATAGTCCATTACTATTTGTTGTACCTGCAGTTCTCTTAGATTTTCTTTTCTTTTTTAGATAATGAGACAAAGCGTAAACCTCTACACATAATTTGCATGTTGTGTAGCTTTGGATTGAGACACTTGGGTAAGAAATCTTTTGAAAATATTCCTCCTAACTTGAGGCTTTGCTAACAAATTGAAAGTAGATTCAGTTAGATTTTTTCACAAGTTCATGTTGTGAGCACAACTTAATTTCATATGTTTAGAGTTTGCGTATAGTCGTAGAATAGAAAATACATATCAGCTTAATGTGAAGAAAGATGAAATTTCGTTGCACTTGAGAGATTGGTCTATGTTTATTGAGATAATAGAAAGTTTGGAAGTTAGACATGGCTGCATGTTCACAAGTGGTTTTGTTTATAATTCAGTCACATCCCCCACCCTATCTATACGGTTTCTTCTGGAACAATAGACTTAATCAATCCCCTTTGGCTTGGGATAACCAGCAGTTTTTCCCCTGGAGTCGGTATAATAATCACACGTGTTTCATATATTCTTGAGAAAAACTAACTTGAGAACATGCTTATAAGAAGTAACTTGATCCACAGTTTTTCTCTATAAAAGTGTTTAAAGTGATTTCATATTTATCTGATTATACATTGTAAATATATTATTGAGAATATATAATTTGAACTATTGTCCAATATTTTCCTTTTACAGACTAAATTAGCATTAAACATATTGGCCGTTATATGTTGCTTTTCTGTATCTCATTCATGTTGTCATATGGAATATTGTACCTTTAACACCTAGAATACTTTTAGTCAACGTTCGTATTATCACTTGTTAATGACATAGTGACTGCATGTCCAAGAAAAAAGTAGTCTTAACAATATAATTATCGTTACTTTTTCAGATGGCAAATAATAATGACAATAATGTCCAAGCGGCAGTTGCGGCGTTATGTAAGTACCTATGATAATTTCATTTTGTTTTATGAATACTGCTTTCAATTCTATAAAATGCTTCATTAAATCTTTGTTTTTCTTTTCAGTTCGAAATTTGAATAATAACAATAATATAGGTATGTCCATTCCCTTTCGCAAAATATTTCTATGGTTCTCTAAAAAATATACTTTTTTGGTTGTTGCTTATTAATTTTTTTTTTATTATTTTTAGATATGGAGCGGCTACTTCGTAAGTAGCTGTTAAAGTCGTTATGCCGCCCTCGGTTCGTGGGTGCGGCATGGAGGGGTTTTTTCCCTCTACGCCAAACCCGCGGTAGAGGCCGGGGGCAGAACCGCAATAGCCACAGGCCGCAGCCATACTAAATGTTTGTGTTTGTGTTTTTTATGTTTTGTTTTTTTGTTTCATGTTGTTTTATGTTTCATGTTTGTTGAATTATAAATGTTGAATTATAAATCTTCTTCGGTTCTTTTCTTGATTCCCCTCTTTCCATGCCATTATATTTTTTGTGAACTCTTTTGGGGGAGGCATCCTGAACATGGGCGGCGAGCGACGTCATCAAATTCTTCGAACGATGATATCTCTGTAACGGTTGATCGTAGCGGAACGATCCCATACATTTTTTTGATCAGTTTTTCGAGCTCTACAACATGGGTACACTTATTATTGCCAATTACTTAATTTTATTTTTCGTGAACTCAAGGCAGGCTGAACATGGGCATTTTCTTGCTCAGAATTTCGAGCTCTACTTTCCATTGTCAATTCGTTAATTCTATTTTTCGTGAACTCTTTTCGAGCTCTACACGATGGTAACACTTTCCATTGTCAATACCTGAATTCCAATATTCGTGAACTCATTGGGAGGTGACACAACGCATACTGAACATGGGCGGCGAGCGACGCCGCCTTGGCGGCTAGTTCTTTTATAATGATCCTAGAGTATTTTTAGTTCAGAACAAAGAGATCTATCGTTTCATATAAATATTTTTAAAATTTGTCGACTTTTAATTTTTTACTTCCTTTATGACGTCATTAGGACCAAAAATTACCCCTAACTCAACCCTGAAGTAATTTCATGATGGCCAGTAAAGCTTTTCTCTAGCAGTACATCAATATTGATCGATTCAAACAGGTTTCATAATGTCCTCTTCATTTCCAAAAAAAAATAGGCCGTAGCGCCCTGACTATAACTTTTGACGTATCGTACCGAAACGTATCAAGATCAAACAATCTGGCCAATCAGATTTTAAATTTTCATAAGATACGCGTATCAAAATGTATAAGTGGAAATCCGGCTTTACAGGCGAGCGACGCCGCTTGGCGGCCAGTCGTTTTATATTGTAGTAGCAACAAACTTATACTGTGCAGTAGCAACTGTGAAGTAGCAACAGCACAGTAGACATCCTACCATCATTTCTGCAACCGTACGTGTTCAGACCAACGATATATAAGCGAAGTGCTACAATCCCGGACAAAATATTGTGGCAAAAGCATGAAATTCACGTCATGAGGCCCCCCTTCCCCCACCATCAATGTTATCAATGTTTGTTGGAACCTCTGGCTGGACACAACTCAAAACATTGATGCTGGGGGAGGGGGTATTTGAATTCTTCATGAAAAACATCAGTTTTGCCACAATTTTTGTCCGGGATTGTCTGAATTTTAAGAATAAAAATGGAAAGGGGTCTTCCTAGTATAACAACACATTCTTTCAAGACTGAGATCTCCCACAACATGTGTTGGCAGCCAGGTTGCTCCTTGTCGCAATTCGTGTAATTTTACACAAAATCAAAACAAAAAAAACATAGCCCTACTGAAAACAGGCTTTTGCAGCTTGTCAATATTTGTCAATTCAAACATGTATATACATATATACTCTATATAATGCTGTCATGAATGTGTGATACAAGAAATAACCAAAGTTTACGTGGCATACTGGGTCAAATGATGAACAATACAAAGTCGTCTACCAAAATATATACCAAATGTATGTGAACACAAAACAGAAAGATAATTTTTCTCTGACAAAAACAGATATACCCTATATATACGTGTCATAATAATAACATAATATATAATAATATAAACTTGTCTATGAAAATATATACAAAATGTGTGTGAACTCAACAGAAACTTTTTTCTTTCAAGCCGTGTAAACAAAACTAAGTGAACACCAAAATGGATGACAGTCAGTGGGACGCACTTGGTTTTACGCAAAGCCTTAAGTGCTTAGTCGAGGAAGGAATTTTTCGCTTGTTGCAGTAGGTCACATTTCTAAAATATCCAAAACAACATTTTGCGACACGTCACCAACTGTAAAGAGTGTTTTCACTGGGAATTATAACACGTCACCACACGTCACCAACTTTCTTTGATAGTAATAAAATAATATACTCTTCTTATAAAAAAAAGTGGTGACGTGTGGTGACGTGTTACAATTCCCAATGAAAACACTCTTTACAGTTGGTGACGTGTTGGTGACGTGTTGGTGACGTGTTGGTGACGTGTCGCAAAACGTTAAATGTAAAGTAAAAGTCAAAGTAAAAGTAAAAGTTTATTTCGTTTGTCCAAAACTGTTCGTCTTTCTTTCAATAAGCCTTTGCAAATCCAAGTCTTGGTTTCTTATCTGCTTCTGTGAGGAGGCGTACTCGTATCCGTTCCTTCTCAAAACCCCGCTCGCAGCTTTGTTGCTTGTTGTGTTACCCAGTCCGGCTTCCTCCTGAATATGCTTAAAGGAAATTGTAGCACTGCTATTCCTAAGCGCCCGTAACGCCCTTACAACATCCCGTTCCATTCGCGGAGTTGTCTACTTGGGCCTTCCCTTGTTTTCGTGCCGCAGATCTTCTTTCTTTTCCATTGGTAACTTGGCAAGGCGGTAAACGCTTCCCTCTGCAAACTGCGGATACGTGCCGCAAAGCTCGTGGCAACTGACACCAAACTTCTGGTGGAGAACCCTCAAATCGGACGGATTCTTCCACGGTGATCTTTTACGTGGTCATGTTTTTGTCGATATGTCTTGTTTATATATACCTAAAGTAAAGTAAACAAAATGCTTTGTTGGTGTTTACATTGCAAATAGTATTTTAAATTACCTATTTGTAACTTTTGTTTATTTACCAAAGTGGTAGCAACAAACAAAACTGTTTTGTAATTCATTCCCACATCCCCACAAACTTGTTTACATTTACAGTGTTTACTGAATAACAGAGACAATAATAACAATAGAAAAGTACACAAATTGCATCTGTAACCCTCCAAGTAAAATAAAGAACTTCTAAGTAGTCAGACATTACCAAATAAGCAAACGTAAACATTAGAAAATCTATACACAAAATGACTAAGTCATGAAAAAATTCAGACAATCCCGGACAAAATATTGTGGCAAAAGCATGAAATTCACGTCATGAGGCCCCCCTTCCCCCACCATCAATGTTATCAATGTTTGTTGGAACCTCTGGCTGGACACAACTCAAAACATTGATGCTGGGGGAGGGGGTATTTGAATTCTTCATGAAAAACATCAGTTTTGCCACAATTTTTGTCCGGGATTGTAGATGTCTAACTCCCGTATCAATATATAAGGTTTTGCGGAGTGGGTGCGTGGAATCACCCGTTCGCCAGCGAAAATATGGAATGCGTGAAAGCCGGATATTCATTCAACAACTTCCGACGAGTGAGTTGAATGTATGTTGAATACGCATCCATAATTGAAAGAATATCTGTAATTTTTGTTAGTTTTCTTGAAGCTAATGCAATGTATCCTATCAATGTAATACACATTTTAGTTATATTGCAATTCAAATTGAATAATAATTTCCTTTTCGCACCCCCTAAATGTATCTGCCATATTTTTTACTATTGGCTCTTCACCATGGAGATAAAAAATAATCCTAACCCTAACCCTTAATCCTGACCCTTAAACATCCTGGACGGAAAGTGGGAAGTGCGAAAACGAAATAGCACCACTGAAAGAATATATGTAACTTTCTTTAGTTTTCTTGAAATGTATCCTATCAATGTAATGTACTTTAGTTATATTGCAATTTGACCTTATTACTTCAATTGTCGAAATACTAAACTGTGCCCCCTGCCTCGTTTTGATGTGGTAATTTGATGATCAGAAATTGGCCCATAGCAAATTTCTGTGATGAAGAAATTAATATCAAGTAATGTCACAATATAAAAAATCAACAAAGTCAGGTTTGAGAGTCTGATAACTGGCATTCAAGGATTTGATTTTGTGAATGTGGGATGGAGATAGAAAAGAGAAGGAAAACAAAATGCTTTATGAATCAATAATTTCCAGCTCTTTTATGCATAAGTACAGAGTCAAAAAAATTCTGACACTCATAGTGGCAAAAAGAGCATGAATAAAAATGATCTATTATAAAAAAATAACTTTTTTGAATGCATAAAGAAACACTAGGAAGTAAAACAAACAAGAAATACATAACAGACATCTTTTAAACTTTGCCAAAATGTTCAGGTAACTTAACCCTGATATAATGAACAACATCCAGTTTTGTGTTGCAAATTTTAATGTCAATCAACAAAACTCAATTTGTATACATAAAACATTCTTGAATTGCTCACATATTCCTTTCAAATGAACTGTAACCGATCTGAATCAATGTTTCCTGACCACATATGCTTGAAATGCTTACACGTTACATTTGTTACTCCTGTCTTGGTTCAGCAGTTCCATTGTTTCAAAGTGTACCAAATATTCCACGACTATAGTGATTCGTCTCAATTCATAAATTGATATCAATTACTCTTGATAATGCCTTATACACCTGAAATAGTAAAACCAACAGACAAAGCAGTAGTGGCTTAGTGGTTAAAGCATTGAGCTTAGGAATCCAATATTGAGGGTTCAAACCCCGCTGAGTTTGTGCGTTGAAAAAGTCACGACTCCTGGAGGTACTGCAAGTAGCTCGATTCCATGATGTATTTCGTGGAAAATGAAGGCTATTCGGGGAGATTAACACTGTGATGAACATCCAGACTATGTAGCCCCACTCCTTGTAGTGGCTTCAGCCTTGAGTGGGGTGAGTGATTTAAAAAAAAACCAAAAAACCAAATTAAGAGCATAAATTTCCATTCACGATACTAAGCAAGATCATTATATATTTAACATAATTATTTAACATAATTATGTGTTTTATTTCGTTCGCTTGTGTATACATAATTCACAATACAACATACGCACAGGACATCTGTTTATTTATTTAACATAATTATATATATTTTATGTAATTATTATTATATACAGTTATACAGTTACGATCCTGTGACATTTTGTATGTGAGAATGAACCTCAGTGGATCAATTGGTCGAGTTAGCAGACTATCTGCAAGAGCTATTGTACTGTATGATGCAGTAATCAATCCAAGAACAAATGTCTTGCGGCGATGCGTTAACAGAAGGTTCCCACTCGTGACTTTAAGATGACTCAAGTATTCAATGGACTCTAGCAATATTTTCACCCATCTACTGCGGTCTTGGATAAACAATGGCTTTTTGTAACCTTTCAAAAACGCACTTCTACTAATTAAAACATCAAATAGACAGTCAACGATTCTAATGAACTTTATGGTGCCACAAACATCTGCAAAATCAGGATGACCTGCATTCATCAAAAATTGAAGTGCATCAGCTATAGAACTGCTCAATGTTTGTGTAGCTATTTTGACATTCATTTTGTGCCGATGGAACTCCACGTGGCTCTTGGAAAGTTTATTAGAACCCTTTAATCCTTCGTCATCTTGAAGATTATTAAACGATTGAATTTGTCGTCATTTTATTTTGTTACCCTCAGAATCAATAATTTCCTTCATGTCTGCAAGTTTTAACATGTGACACACATCAGGAATGAAAACAATATCTTTATTGTCGAATTTAAACTGGCCATATCTTCTGCTTTAGGACCAAACTTGCAGCCAAATTTTTTGAAGCAGTCAAGGTTTGCCTCAGTCCCATCACACGTCACCCTATGGACATTAAGATTATGTTCGAAGACCAATCGCAGACAATTTCTAGTGACCGCATGAAAATTTGCTGATGAAATACTTTTTCAAAGTACATATCCAACAGGACACTTCCAATGACCTTGTAGACCAATAAGCATAAACACTAAAGCTTCAGTTGCTACTTTATCTGGGTCAAATGCCACAATACTGTCCCCAAAATTGACAAATCCTTCAAAACTCCCTTTGCTGTTGTTATAGATCAATCCGGATTTTATATACACACCATCAAACATAAGGGCACAATCACGATAACACTTTTCCTCTTTCGCCTTTTCACCAAGATATTTAACTCTTTCTATACCACGGTATTTTTGGCAAAATTTAGTATACCCTATTAAAACTGCTGCATCTTCTGATTAAAACATTGTTAGAAAGTCAATGATCCCTCAAATTAAAGCTGAGAGTCTCTAGATTTGAAGTTTTGAAATAGAAATTAAATTCCATAATGGCGGAAATCCATAATGGCGGCAAAAGCTGCGATTTTTTCGGAAAAAAGAGAAAATTTTAAATTCTCTTGGATATTCTAAATTATCTGTGTGAAAAGGGTAAAAGTCATTGCATATGGAGTTGTTCTAAATTTCATAATCTAACTTTAGAAAAAAAAATTAGGTTCATAGCTCTTTTTGGTCAAAAGATATTTGGGATTTACTGAAGGTACCTATAGAACAAATAGCTAAAGCATCAAAATAACAAAATACTAAATAATATATCCCTAACAAAAATGTTAATAACTTTATATATACAACTAATTGAAAGGTCAATGACCACTCAATTGAAAGCTTAGAAACTCTGGAATTAGAATCTGCAAAAATTTTGAAATTTAAAAATGGTGGAAATCCATAATGGCGGCAAAAACTGCGATTTTTTCCAAAAAAAGGGAACATTTTGAATTTTCTTTGATATTATCAATTATTTGTGTGAAATGGGTAAAAGTCATTGCCTGTAGAGTTGCTCTAAATTTAATAATCGGACCTTAGAAGAAAAAACTAGGTTCATAGCTCTTTTTGGTCAAAAGATATTCGGGATTTACTGAAGGTACCTAAAGAACAAAAAGCTAGTATCAAAATACTAAATAATATAGCCCTAACAAAAATATTAATAATGTCATATGTACAACTAATTAGAAGGTCAATGACCACTTAATTGAAAGCTAAGAAACTCTAGAATTAGAATCTGCAAAAATTTTGAAATTTAAAAATGGAGGGAATCCATAATGGCGGCAAAATCTGAGAATTTTTCCAAAAACTTGGAAAATTTTGAATTTTCACGGCGTTATGAAAAATGAACAATAAGATGATACTAACTGAAATAAAATGAACTATTTTTAATGCTCAAATGTGCTATGCCATTCTCTAAAACAGTTTTGGTCCCTTGTAAAATGTAAATACACATCACATTGTGGGGCAGTGCATTTAGTGTGGACGCGGAATTGCTCTTTTGTTTTCTTGAAACAAAGTTTACAATAACGCTTTTCCTCTGCAAATTCTGGTATAGAGAATCAAAGAAATAAATCTTTTGATTTCGGCTCCATCTGTCTCTTTCCATGAACCATCAACTTTCGCAAAACTCTTCTTTGTTTCAATGTGTCTCCATGCATATTTGTTGGTATGTTTTACGATATTCTGAATGAGTTCTTCAGTGAAAAACATATGGAAAAAGTCTATTTCCTGAACATTACGTGTGACCGAAGAGCTGCAATATATTCCGGGAACACGACGCGGAGTGAAATCGGGAAGAACATTTGGTACATCAGGGTCCATGTAGCTCTTTTCAATCACATTGTGTGTAGCAGCTTCTTTACCCTTAGTAGGTTTTGTTTTTGATTTTGCTCCTTTTTTTGGCAAAGTTTGTTTTGACAATCGAGTTTCAGTTCTTGGATTTTTTTTTGCAACGGCAGTTTTTATCCTTGATGCTACTTTCAACAAGTTAGACTTAATTTTGGTTTCTGCTTTTCTCTTCTTGGTAGGGGGTGGTTTATTTTCATCATCATTGGATTCATGACTATCATCTAAAAGAAGATCATCGCCCTGTTCTATGTTTGTACTAACTGTCTGCCTGTTACCGTCACGACGTCGCAAAGAAGACGTATAAAAGTTCTCTATTTTCTGCGGACCGTTGTCAGGATGAAAAATGATAGCTGGTGCTGGTGTTTCACTTTCCTGATTGCTTTCTTCTTTTGATTGGAATGGTAAAGTTTTCTCTGAAAATAGTCTTTCAGTAGGGTCAGTATCAAGTTTCGAAATGGATGGATCCTCTGTTGGCTGCTCCGGTTCCCTATAAAAAGGAGGAAAGCTAACTCAATATCTGTACATGAAAGACATAAAATAGCTTTGTAAATTTTATTTGCATAAGGAATCTAGCTAAATATGATGTATGACCATGTAAGGTATATGTAAATTGGGTTTTGTAACCATAATGTTCAGTACACATGTATCAAATATAAATAACCGCATAAAAATATGCACTTACGTTTCATCCCAATCTTCCCAACCTGAGCCAATCCCTAACAATTGATCATCCGATTTCTCTTCCTCATCACTACTAAGACCTCCTTGACTCGAATCAATGCCAGAACAGTCACTTTCTAACATATAATTGACTGCATCTTCCAGAGATATCTTGCTTGACCTTCCTGCATACACCATTTTGTTTTTTTCTGTTGTTGTTACTTTTTAGCCTGAATTAAAAAAAAAACTAGACTTTTTTCCGCTACGAAAACTACGCAGTCTGATTGGCTGTTTCAAAAGCTTCATTTTGGGCGTTTAAAAGGCGCGAAATGAGGCGGGGATCGCGCGCAACCGCCGGTTGAAGTCGTCGGTCCCCGGGGACCCATTTTAGCTGGACCGGTATAGAAAGAGTTAAAAACATCCACAAAGAAACCTGGCTCACAATCCACACTGCTTGTCCAATTTTCAATGGATGAAGGTGCTGGTAGGGAAAGAACAGACCTCATATATTTATATGCTCTTGGGGAGTAAAAATGAAGAGTCAGTGCAAATTTCTTCAGCTTGTCAGTGTAACGTTTCCCAGCTGGGTCTTTACCATGGTTACTCAATTCAGAGAGTATCAAGTCCTTTGTCATTCCAGAGAAAAGTTTTTTCAATGATAGAGGCTGAGTCCTCTAACAGTAACTTTTCATCTTTCAAATTTTTTATGATTTCATACACTGAATTTTTTCTCCTTTCTCCTAACTTTCTGCTGCAAGGTCTTAACTTGGCGGAGTAATTTCTTTTTGTTGGAGACGGCAAAGTGTTACTTTTTTTAACTAGGGGTTGCTGTACTGATTTCGAAGTGGTGGGTTCTTCAGTATGGAATCTTATAGTTGGTAGTTTTCTTGCAACTTTCTTTTTAACGAATTTTTCAGGGAAATTAAAAATGGAAGGGGTTGCTTCTGACTTTAAACGAGGCTTTGGTTCATTTCGATCGATTACATAATCAGAAGGAAGAAAATGCTCACTACAGATGAAAGAGCGCTTTGAAGGCTTAAAACCGTCCCTTTTCATGGAAACCAACCATCGAGCACATAATTCACGATTATTTAACGGAGATTTATGGAAGTGGATATTATTATTTTTATCAAAATGGTTTGTACAACCATATGCTGAGCAAGATTTCACCATATCTGCAGTGTGAATTCACTTTGGTTTCAATGTTATGCCACTATTAAAGATGGCTACCTATGCCTCACTTAAAAATGCTGAGTCAGACATCTAGCGCTTCGCTTATATATCATTGGTTCAGACTACATTGTGTCACCCCCCAAAAAGTTTACAAAAATAAAATGGCATACATACAGGAGTTCAAGAAAATAAACAAAGAATTTAATTACAGTTCATGTTATTATTATTGTTCATAAAGCTATCAATTTTTTTCTTCCAGCTCCAACTTCTCATTTTCCAAGGTAGATATCTGATGTTGTAAATCAGAAACATAGGAATGACTGAAAGATGATGGCTTTGGAGAGTCAGTTGTAGGATTGCTTTTCAAGTAATATAATTTTGTGCGGGACTTTAAGCCAGCTTGTAGAGCCTCCGTTAACTTGAAATTTAGGTCCTCAATTCTTGCATAAGGGATGATGACTTTTCAGTCTGCTCAGTTTGCCCATCATTTTGATTAATTTGGCATTGACTGAGTCTTTTTCTTTCTTTAGGTTTTCAACATACTTCATTAAAGATTTACATTTCAATTCACTGGCATGGTGCATCTGAGATTCTTCTTTTAATGATTGACAAGTGACATTGACTTTTGAATCCAACTCGGAATTAACTTCCTTGAATGAAAAATAAATTTTGAAGAAAGGAAAGATTCAATAGATTCCCCACGTCTGCCTATGTTTACTTTTACCAGTGATGCCTTGTGCGATTCTATAGATTCCACTTTTGATTTAACAGATTGATGTGAAAGTTCAGTATCCTGAACCTTTCCCATCAAAGACAACAGCCACATTGTAAAAGAAGACCAAAAATGAACCTGATTCCTTTCGGTAAACATCAAGTTCCAAAACTTGGCCATTTAAAAAGAGAAAATTGTGGAGTATCAGAAGACTCAATATTAGTCAAAACATCTTTTGTGATGCCAATTTGATCAAAGAAAGGGCCAAGTGACTTTGATGGAACACAAGATGACATTTGATTTAAATCTTTTACAGTCTTTTCCATGCAATCAGAATTCTTTTATATGTGATTTCTGATTTTTGTAATGAAATTAGGTTTTTTAATTTTGTCAGATAAATCTTGATCTGACAACAAATTGAGGAAGCTGGTTATGCTTGAATATCGTAAAGATTGTTCATCAATAACAGAAAATAAATTTTGAAGTGTCCCATATGTTATCTGGTCATGTCCTGGAAGCCAAAGATCTTCTGTTATCTCAGAGTTCAGCACAAGTGAAACTAAAGATGAACATGAAAGGACTTTGTTTACATTCTTTTCTGCCATTTTAAAATCGTGAAACAACCAGAAATTAAAGAATGGAATCAATGACGTATAATTATTTTCGAAAAAAATCGTCAGATCTGTAAAATTAATTTAATGATACCAGGGGTAACTCAACGGAATACTGCGAAAGAGCAAAAGAAAATATAGTTATAAAACCTTTACCGATGCTTAAGCTTTCTGGCGATACTACTTTCTTCGAGGCTTTCAGAAAATAACTTGCAAAAATCTTGAATTTCAAGTTTCAACAGGCTTCTTCGAGGTCCTTTTAGAGGATTACCGCCAAGAAAAATATACCGCAGGAAAGCTTAGTCTATTGTGCATTCTTCAGAGCCGTTTGTTTTTGTCCCCGCGACGTGCTCTTGCGCAGTTGCCAAACGTTCACAACACACTTCTCAAAAATATCGGTGCCACTTTTTCAAAACAAACAATGATTTTGACTGTATGTGATTACAGTGAAACTCTTCAAGCACGCTTCCCTGAATACTTTCGAAACTTATCTTATTATAATAATCTGCGTTGGGCATGCCACTTATATTTAAGTTTAAATTTACAGTCATCATCCTCTTATGTGCGCGTCAAACCATCTAGATCATTCCAAAAGCAGGTAGCATCATTTGACGTCAGTTTATTATGATCACGGGGAAACATTGCATTGCATCCCTAATCAACCACGACATTTTTGGGGAAATATCTCAAGAACCAATAGGGATAACTGAGGTTTTTTGGGGTCAGTGATACGGGTGATGGGGTGATGCATCATTTGGGCCTAAATTTTATTTGGTACTGCGGATATGACGTCATCAAAGTCTTTGATCAGCGATATCTGTCTAACAGTTGGTTGTAGCGAAACGATCCCATACATTTTTTTGATCAGTTTTTCGAGCTCTACAACATGGTTACATTCTCCGTTTCCAATTCCTAAATTTAAATTTTCATCTGGTTTTTCGATCTTTACAACATGGGTACTCTTTTGAGTCGCGAATACGTAATTAAAGTTTTCGTCATGGGGGGAATGCGGTATTTGACACATTGTTTTTCGAAGTTAAACTCGGTAGAAGATTTTACCCGGGTTACTAGTATATATACAATCAGTGATAAATTCTAAGCATTTAAAAAAAAACTTGATGCATTTTACTGAATTTTTGAAGAAGATATCAGCTTTTAAAAAATTATTTCAACATTTTCTGAAAAATCCTTAAATTCTAATGAATACATTGCAGTGTTTGACTACCCTATAATAGGGTATTCTAATCTTCAAAACAATACAGAGTCTTGTTGTTAGAGGATATGTTAGATGTTTACTATTGTTTACCATTAGAATATTTCAACTCGAATTCTTTGGCCAGTGCTGTGTAATTAATCGAGTTGCCATCGTTGACTAAAAATTATTAAATGGTATTGGTATTTTTACCTTTCCACACATGTTTCTTCCTACTGTTTTTCGATGTCTTCTTTTTATGTTTTCAGCCGCTCTTTTTTTCCCGCAGGATTTCTTTAAGCGCCGGTCAAACCAACGCAACATTTTATGCAACATTTGATGAAAAATGTTGTAATCGTTTGAGGGGGTGGTTATTATTTTCTTGCAACATTGTCTGAACATTTCATTTTTGAAAACAAAAAGTCTTTTCAAAATAGGATATCCTCATATTAACCATTCGATTTGACGTTCGATTTATCGTTGGACATTCAAAATGTTTTAAGAAATGATGGTCAAATGAATGCAACATAAAAAAGGTTGCAACACTATTGCAACACTGTTGCATGGCCGTGCAACATCACACAACATTGGTGTCAAATGAATGCAACAATTGTTGCAACAGTGTTGCATGGAATGTTGCATGAAATGTTGTGTTTGACCAGCGCTTTATGGAAGATGATGTAAACAGAGTTGTGACACTAGATTCACTCCACTTTGATTTGGCATTTTCCTGTTAAAGAGGTTCTCTTTAGAAACTTATGCACATGTTTGTAATATGCAACGTTGATATCTTTTTGGAAGTCATTATGAAGGTTGCTATGATACTAACCTTACAACTACTGTTGGCAAATAAACCAGCAGATTACTTTTTACGGAAAATCGTGGCAGGAATTTCATAAATTCTCATTTTTCAAACAGGCATCATATGGATTACTTGCATGGGTACTTTTTTGCTCCTGTGACAGTTTATCCCACTCGTCACAACTGAACGTGCGTAGAATTAAGACCTTTCTATATCTCCTTTTCCCAGGAATTCTCTACAATCTTCGGGAAATTGTTAACACGCCCCTTAGAACTGATTGAGAAAAGTTTGCGTACTTCTTTAAAAATTTCAACACTTTTCCAACAAACACCTTTTTTGTATCTTGAAGGCTATTTGTTTCTCTGAATATCGTATAACCTCTGACTTCCATAAAGCCGCAAGGAAGTGGATCCATGATTGACATTTCGGGTTACGCATCGACAGGAAAACTCACAAATTGTTCGACATGATCCCTTGTGGAAATAGTATACCTGTTTTCATAGTAAAGATGTATATTTTTACTTATCATCCTTTCTACAGTATATACACTTGAAAATCATCATTTATTTGAAAATGTCTCACATGAATACAAATGAAAGTTTTCCAATCTACCGGAGTTCAATTCTTCTTCTTTATCTTCATCATGATCAAAACCAGAATTTGGAATTTCTGAAAACTCTGAACGTTCATGAATGTCAGACATCTTGCAAATGAACTTCACTCTGTGATGCCATGACTTTTCAAAGAGAAAGCTGTAGTTTAACTCAGTTGTTCTGTTAGCATTTTTTTTCATTTGGAATACTTTTTATACATAAAAAGGTGTTCATCTAGGGTAAAAGAAGTATTTCATGCTCAAAAGTTTTAAAGAAAATCCAAGGCTTAATTTCCATTTAACCCATTCCATGTATCTTCTTTTCAAATTGAAAATTTCTCTATCTAGATTATCAAGGGCACTCTTGATTTGTGAATGAAAGTTTTAATCATCCTCGTTAATGAAAACCATGTTCTTAGCATGGATTTCCATAATCCTTAACACTCACTGTGTGCAGGCACACATCCATATATTATAAAGCCAATAATAAATATAATACAAAGTGTCGTCAAAAATCTAAAAATAGTTAATTGTGTCAGTGAAGTAACTTATAAAACCACGTGCTGAGAAGGAGATGGTATAAGAATGGCTCTACCATGCAGTTAAACCAGTGAATGAATGAGTTTATATCACAAACGATGTACTTTCACTCACTATATGATCAAGCTGTTGTAGAGTCTTCCAAACTGTAACAAGACTGTAAGACTGCCACAAATACACATGATGGTTGAATTCATTAGAGCAAAGAAGAATTTTCTCCTCAACCAAGATATGGTCAAAAGTATTATTCAAATCGCCCCACATATTTCATTTTATCTATTCATGTCTAGGTTACTGTGTACTGTGCAAGTGAATGAAAAAAAAACGAACTGATAAAAACAAATCCTAATGAAATAGTTATTTAAATGCAAAGGAAGCGAAGATAACAAAGAATTCTTTAAAAAGAACCCAAGCAAGCGAATGAAAGCGATGCACTCAAACGCATAAAGCGTTCAGCACATTTTGTTCAACTTCTACCACCTTAAGGGTCAAATATCAGTTTAATCAATGGTTCCAAAAAAACCCAAATTTCATGTGTTATTTATTTTTTAAAACAATCGTTGATCAGTACAACAATGCACTCAAAACGTAGAGAGAAAAAAACTTTTTATTAGCTTTTGTTTTAAAAACGTTACGCGCTCTCTAACATGGGTGCTATCAAACAGGGGGAAAATGGTTTCTCTTCTTAAAAAGTTCACACGGAGGAGAGAAAAAAGGCACGTGCTAAATGAATAAATAGAATAAAAAAACGTTCGATTAGAATGCTTAACAATTAAAAGAACAAATTAAATTATTAAAAGAAAAGCAAAAAAAAAAAAACATTTTCTTTTGATATGATACTCTTTTTTTAACTATTGGTTTTTAAACATTTTGATTGCTCAAAAGAAAAGTTCACCCGTCTCAGACAGTCAGGCAAGAGTTAGTGGCAAACCGAACATATGCTGCCACGTTCTGCCACTGCTGCTTTGGTAGATTCTAGATCCAAAAACCAATTCCGACCTTGCAAACCAGTTTCGTAAATATCGGAATACTGACTCGGACTAACGAGAACAAAGATGATTTTGAGATCAAAACCAAGAGCGATAATGATGTTATTATTCCGATATTTACGAAACTGGTTTGCAAGGTCGGAATTGGTTTTTGGATAGATTCTAGATCCAAAAACCAATTCCGACCAACGCCGTAACAAGGAAGGTGAGTATTCCCTTTCAAAGACTGAAACGAAACCTTACGCAGGTTTTCATTATTTTCCTGTTATTGTGATTAAAAGTTTTTGATTCAATTTAGCAAAGAAAAAAACTGCAAACTACTGCTTGTTTATCAGGCCAGTCCAGTCAACCTCGTCCCCAGGGCTGTTTCTCTCCTTTTTTTCTAACTTGGATGTTCAAAAAACAAAAAGTGGGAAATTATTGTAACTATCATCGTAAAAATAAAGTTAGATCTGGCAACACCTTGCGTATTAGCAATAAAATACAGTCTGAAGAGAAAGAAGAATAACTAACAAGTCTGACTGCATTTTCCACATTTCCACGATACGTTTTTTTTCTGAAATATATCTTGAGGAATGTTTTCACATTCACGGTGAAACCATTCTTCGCATCCTTCACATTCAGCCATGTCACCATCTTGTCTCGGGTTATAAGGCATTCTACATGAGCAGTACAGCTTAATAGATAAATGGTCTCGTTTACATCTTGACACCTTTCTTACATCAGTTGCAGGAAACCGTGATAAAACTCCCTTTTCGAAGCATGATAGTAAATGAGAGCGAAGTTTAGTGGTGTCATAAGCAATTTTTACAGGGTCATCGCCATATGCCAGAGATGTTGCAAAAGCAATTGCAAATAAACCACAATCGACTGCGTTATTCTGTTGCTGAACAGGCTGTATTTTGACAATCATCTCATCTTTCTGATAATTTGAGTAAGAAGAAATTTGTTTAAGTAGATCGTACTTTTTGCCTTTTTTAGAATATAAGCTGTCGTATATGCAATGAAACTTATTATCTTTTTTCTCTGGCTTTACATTGGCCACACAAATCCAATGAAGAGAATCTAAATGCAACAGCTGGATGTATTTTCTGGTTAAGGGAACAATGTCAAAAGATGCCGTTTTTCCAATTATCGTATCCATAAAACCAGCAAAGTCGGGAAACTGATCATGTAGCATATTTTGAGCGATATTGATCGACTCATCCGACAGCATTTCCCCACTTACAATCGTATCAATCTCCTCCTCTGACAGGACCAAATTTCGGCGAGATTTCTTTGGCTTTCCAGTCGCTTTTACAACTTTAGTGAGTTTAATATCATCATTCTCATCATTCTCATCAATCATTTTCTTGACATCGTCGTTGTTTTTATATTCTTCTCTCGATTCTTTGGAATCTTGACCTTTCATTGCTACATCAAAAAGAGCATCATCACAAGGGGCAATTTCTTCCTCAATTATTTCATGTTTTTTCTTTTTGGGAGAAAGAACATTGATAGAGGAAAGATGCTTTCTTTTTTCTGCTGCAATACCCACTCTACCAGTGAGGGCACTTTTCTTTTTCATCGATGGGAAATTTTCATAATTGAATCCTGCTGGATTACCCTTCACAGAGGACGATTTTTTGCAATACTTTTTATCTGACTTTTCTGGTATGAAACCATAATCATGAGGCACGTGAGTGTCGAGAAAGTCAAGTGCATCCTGTAACTTCTCCTCAAGTGTGTCGAGTGCTTCTGTTTCGTAAACCAAAAATGTCAACGATCGTATTTGGTTCAAGAGTTCTCGACAATTTGAAGCTCTCGATTTCTTGGGGAAAAACGGCATTGGCATCTTCAGTAACTCCAAGTTTTCCATAACATTTTGATTTGGCTGATCTTCTACAACATCGTTAACTTCAAAGTCATTGATAGGACTGATATTGTAAATAACTTCTTCATCTAGGTTAAAATATGGCGACAGCCGATATCATTTTGAAAACGTTTCCCAAGATACTGCTGAATTATGCTCTAACACAGCTAACATGTGCTTACAAGGAAGGTAAGTTCGTTTCCAACTTTTACACTCACAGGAAGGGAAAGACTCATCACTGTCACCAAAATTAACAACGTATTTTCTTCCTACCAGATTGCTTTTTACAACAAATTTCTTCTCGTCAAGCGAAGTAACAAGATCAGCTGAAATGTGTTGAGCACTTTCTAAACTTTCTCTGCAATGCTTAGAAAACGTTGGTGGTTTGTTATGCAACCATTTTGGTAAATTAACATTATACGCTCTATAGTCTGCACTTCTTTTTACGTTTGCGTCAACGTATCTAAAATAGACATGTAAGTCGTCTCATTCGAGGTATTTTTCCTTGTGAAAATTTGTACACTTAAGGGGGATATACAAATCAAATCGATTTGATTTTTTGCGACAACTTTTCTATTCAAATTACAACAGGTGGGAATGTGAAGCGTGCGTCAAACAAAAGCTTAAAAGAAATTTTTCAAGAATCTTTATGTGTATACCCCCCTTTAGGGTAACTTATTGCAGCGGATGTCAAAATGATTTTATTCCAGGATTTCATTCCAACCTTTGCATCGGAGTTCAAACTTAATCCATCAATGGTAACACAAAAAGTCTTGCACTTACCTGTCATAAATATCTGGTATGAATTGTTCAATAAGTACGGTGAGCATTCCACTTAATGATTTATCTTTGTATTGGCGCAAATAGTCATATTTAAAATTTCGATTTTTGCGTTCAACACCATTATTTGTATGAACCACTATTTCCATTAAATCTTTCCTGAATGCCTTGACCCATCTCTAAACATGGCAAAATATGTTATAATGACTGGATATCAAAATATTTCTGTCGCTTAGGCGATAGAAAGAGGCTACTGTAATATTGTATGGAACTCACTTTGTGCTCTGGAAGCCAAGTCTTATCAACCCAGTGTCTAAAGCGCTTGCTATAATCGTTCACCCAAATATTGCTATTTTTCAAATCTTCAACTGCTTCTTGATATTCTTCAGAATCGTCAGCTGCTGCAATCTACGTTATGGAAAAACAAAAATTGTCATTTGATTTTCATTTGCCCAATCAAATTTCAAACAGGAAATCGCACATATGCAGAAAAATAAACTTTGTTTCTTCGTACCTTCCTCAATTTAGCAAGTGCAACTTCTTTATACACCCTCATCCCATTATTAGATAATGATAACCAACGATCCCACGCTTGTTCTCGGTGGAAATCACAAAGTATCACCCGGCATTCTAAAAAAAAAAAAAAATTCAAGAATTTTGTATTCAATTGATTGGATACAAAATTGAATCACAGCTAGTATCTATTTCTGTAATAAGTATTTTAGAGGGAGCTGCAGATGCGGATATATAACTTCTTTTTTATGGAAGGAAAACTTTTTTCTTTGTGAACCATGCAATGTTATGGAAACGGGATGTTTCCATAACATAATAATTGTGTTTTAATCGGAAATTCATGACTTACAAGTACCTGGAAAAACACACTCTAAGGATTGTATTTCCTCTTCAGAATTATCCACCATAAAACAGATTGGTTTCCATGCAACATTCCATCCCTTCAAAATAGCAAGAGCTTCAGTGATGGTTTTCGTTGTTTCATCTTGTGATGCAAATGACCCAATGATTTGATAGTCAACATTGGTTTTGACGGCAACAAAGAAGAGCGGGATTGCATATTTGGTTGTTTTGTATGTCGCATCCAATAAGCAAATATGATTCCCATATTTCTGTAAAAGGTGACGCTGTTGACTCGTTTGATGAACAAACAGTAATTTTTGTGTAGTAGGAAGCTGGTTCACCTTGAAATGAAAAACGTCTTATCAATATACAAGTAATAATACTTTCACGATCAAAGCATTCGCAGATAGAAAGATTTAAACAGTCTGATATCTACCTGAACCTCTTCTTCATTATCAATTTTATTATCTTTATTGTACTCCTCATTGTTTTCAATCTCATTGACTTCTCCGTACCCTCTGTAAAAAAAGCTATCAGATAATGATTCAGTTTTCCATTCCTCAACTTTCTTTTGTAAATTCTCTTGGTCTAATTTTGAGAACTTCATTTTCATCGCAGCAATGTACATATGGTTTCGCAGATCTTTTAATTTTGGATGGTAGCGGCGATTCGTACTCGATGGGACTGCTGAATTACGAAATAGTTCATTTTTGACGAAAATTCTAATATGACGTTGCATCTCACGAACATCTCGAACACCTTCACTGACCAACTGATGAATCTTTGATATGATTTTTTCATCTAATCTTTGTGCCATACCGTTATGCTGAAAAACAAATTAAAGCATTCAAAAAAAGCAAACCGTAAAAGCTTGCCTCTGAGTGTCATTTGATAGAAGAGTAAGGCAAACATATTACTTTTAGTAACTCCCATACTAAACTAGAGATAAATCTTTAGTGTTTGTTTGAAAATTATTTACCTGATTAATAAGGTGACCCTTGTGAGCATCTTTGGCAGGAAATTTAACATAATATACTCTTTTGGTTGGAATGCTGCCTTTAGAGTCACTCCAAGACTTCCTCAATTTCTCTGATACAGTGCGTTTTCGCTTTTCTGTATTGCTTTCGATCTACGATAAGTAAGCGAATGTATAAGTAATTAGAACAAGGAATTTAAGAAAAAATACCACTAAGCAGTCAAGTTTCATAATCAAAAACAAGATACTGGATCAATAACAAAAGGGTTATACCTTATAGTCAGTAAAATGTCTTACGTCTCGTATTCTTATTTTTGCGGGGCAGTTCATTTTCAATGTGTTTTGCGATAAAAACCAACTTCTGGAAAATAGGTTGCCATCAGTTTTATTCTAAACATAAAAACACAATTCAATTAAGTTTGGCGAAATATTTATTTTATATGCACAAAATATTTAAATATTTATTTTATATGCTAAATTCATCAGCAAGACAAAAAGAAGTTTGAATTGAATTTAAACTTACCTTATCATTTAACTTTTCGTTAAAATATTTCTTCTTTTTTGATATGGAATGATCCTTTCCATGTGCACAATCAAGAAACTTAGATCCCAGTATAATAAACAGGGTACCATCAAATTGAATTTGCTGCTGCTCGTTTGGAATCTTCTTATCTTCAAAACAGATTTTATGTGACTTCAAATCAATATCTAAAAAAAATATAAGAAAAGTGGAAGTATAGGTGTTATGTGTTAATTTTGCACAGAGAACACGACTTTTCCCCCAGAGTACTTTTGCTATTCTAACATATAACTTCTTCTTATGATAAAACTCACATCATGTATAGACTCGTTAAAAACAAGAACGTAAAAAACAAAGAACTTATAGAAAAAACTAAATGCAACACGCTAAAAGAAACCAACGCACTGTCGAGATAGAAAGAAACACACGTCTTGGATGATTAGATTTGCTAAACTTCAATATACCTTTTATTCCAAAATGTTTATCTTTCATGTAGACATAAAATTTTGACGAGGTTTCTAGTTCAAATGCAGTGATTGCTTTTTCTGCAGCCTCCAGTGAGTCGAAGCAGCGTTGTAAAATGGATGAGCCTATAAAAAAGAAATCAAATAAAAGGAAACATAGCTGTACAAAGAACTAAAACAGCATAGTTATTTTCGATAAAGTACAGGAATTACTTATTTCTCTGCTGAAAACCAGTCTTCCATCCCCATTCTCAGCTTAAAAAAGACTCAACAACGTACCCTCTTCCAGTCCTGATGTTTCTAAGTTATGTTCTTCCATGCTTTCCTCGATTGATAAAAATTTAGCTAATACGATCAGTCTAATACATCAACAGCTGTTTTCGTGCATCCACGCGCCACACGTGCTTTGCTATGTTTTCGCTAAAAAGTTTGAACACATGACCATTCGCGTGCATGTGGTTTTGAGGTATTGGAAATAGCAGTTCCCGATATGTACTGTGCGGGCGGAATTGGTTTTTGGATCTAGAATCTACCTGTGGCTTTTTGTCCAAAATATTTAATCAGTTAGTGACTTTGTATTTAGTTGATGTACTGTTTTCAAAGCCAAGTCAATAATGTGGAATATAAAACTAACACAATAGTAATAAAAACGAAACGTTATTTCTATTAGTTCATCAGCCAAAAAAAGTCACGTTCGATTGGGGTTGCAATGTATTTGCTTCGAACTCACGTCGCACACAAAAAAAGAAATAATTTCGCTCACAACTCAATCTACCATTTTGCGTGACAGACAAACAGACAGACAAACAAACAGAGAATCGGCTATTAATATATAGATATGGATATATAGATGTACGAGCCATTTTAAACTGAAAGAAAAACAAAGAATGTAAGATTGTAAAAGATTGAACTTGAAAGAAGTTCATACAACAAAATGAAATTATCCTGAGGTGCTTACATAAAGTAGCAACTGCTGGCTGGATGTTTTTGTTTTGGTTATTATTGTAATCTATATATTAATAGCCGATTCTCTGTCTGTCTGTCTGTCTGTCTGTTTGTTTGTCTGTCACGCAAAATGGTAGATTGAGTTGTGAGCGAAATTATTTCTTTTTTTGTGTGCGACGTGAGTTCGAAGCAAATACATTGCAACCCCAATCGAACGTGACTTTTTTTGGCTGATGAACTAATAGGAATAACGTTTTGTTTTTATCATTATTGTTAGTTTTATATTCCACGTTAACTTGGCTTTGAAAACAGTACATCAACTAAATATAAAGAAACTAACTGATTAAATATTTTGGACAAAAAGCAGCAGTGGCAGAACGTGGCAGCATATGTTCGGTTTGCCTAACTCTTGCCTGACTGTCTGAGACGGGTGAACTTTTTTTTTGAGCAATCAAAATGTTTAAAAACCAATAGGTAAAAAAAGAGTATTATATCAAAACAATTCTTTTTTTTTTTTTCTTTTAACAAATTAATTTCTTCTTTTAATTGTTAAGCGTTCTGATCGAACGTTTTTTATTCTATTTATTCATTTAGCACGTGCCTTTTTTCTCTCCTCCGTCGTGATGTTTTTAAGAAGAGAAACTATTTCCCCCTTACGTTTGATAGCACCCATGTTAGAGTGCGTAACTTTTTTAAAACAAAAGCTAATAAAAAGTTGAAGTTTTCTCTTTCTACATTTTGAGTGTATTGTTACACTGATAAAAGATTGGTTTTATCAGAGGTTGTGACTTCGAATATGCTTCTGGTTGAACACAAGTTGTACGAGCCGTTTATAAGGAAATTTGACGTTTATTGATACAGTGATACAGAGCAGGTGAACATCGGCGGCGAGCGACGCCGCCTTGGCGGCTAGTCTATATATTAATAGCCGATTCTCCGTCTGTCTGTTTGTTTGTTTGTTTGTTTGTTTGTAAGTCACGCAAAGTGGTAGATTGAGTTGTGAGCGAAATTATTTTTTTTGTGTGTGCGACGTGAGTTCGAAGCAAATACATTGCAACCCTCAATCGAACGTGACTTTTTTTGGCTGATGAACTAATAGGAATAACGTTTTGTTTTTATTATTATTGTTACTTTTATATACCACGTTGACTTGGCTTTGAAAACAATACATCAACTAAATACAAAGAAACTAACTGAGTAAACGTTTTGGACATAAAGCAGCAGTGGCAGAACGTGGGAGCATGTGCGGTTTACCAGTGTATCCTAATGTATCTTTGCCTGACTGTCTGAGACGGGTGAACTTTTTTTCGAGCAATCAAAATGTTTAAACCGATAGGTAAAAAAATACAAAAATACAAAATATTTTTTTTTGCTTTTGTCATAATAGTTGTCTTAATTTGTTTTAATCGATTTCTTTTAATCTATTTTAGTCAGATCGAACGTTTTTTTTTATTCACTTTATTCATTTAGCACGTGCCTTTTTTCTCTCCTCCCGTGTGATCTTTTTAAGAAGAGAAACCATTTCCCCCTTACGTTTGATAGCACCCATGTTAGAGCGCGTAACTTTTTTAAAACAAAAGTTAATAAAAAGTTGAAGTTTTCTCTCTATACGTTTTGAGTGTATTGTTACACTGATAAAAGATTGGTTTTACCAGAGGTTGTGACTTCGAATCTGCTTCTGGTTGAACACAAGTTGAACGAGCCGTTTATAAGGAAATTTGACGTTTATTGATACAGTGATACAGAGCAGGTGGACATAGGCGGCGAGCGACGCCGCCTTGGCGGCTAGTCTATATATTAATAGCCGATTCTCCGTCTGTCTGTCTGTTTGTTTGTTTGTTTGTTTGTAAGTCACGCAAAATGGTAGATTGAGTTGTGAGCGAAATTATTTCTTTTTTGTGTGCGACGTGAGTTCGAAGCAAATACATTGCAACCCCAATCGAACGTGACTTCTTTTGGCTGATGAACTAATAGGAATAACGTTTCGTTTTTATTATTTTGTTAGTTTTATATTCCACGTTGACTTGGCTTTGAAAACAATACATCAACTAAATACAAAGAAACTAACTGATAAAACATTTTGGACAAAAAGCAGCCGTGGGAGAACGTGGCAGCATCTCGGTTTGCCAGTGTATCCTAACGTATCCTTGCCTGACTGTCTGAGACGGGTGAACTTTTTTTTCGAGTAATGAAAATGTTTAAAAACCTATAGGTAAAAAAAAAATATCATAAAACAAAATATTTTTTTTTTGCTTTTGTCATAATAGTTGTCTTTAATCGATTTCTTTTAATCTATTTTATTTTATATCAGATCGAACGTTTTTTTTATTCACTTGATTCATTTAGCACGTGCCTTTTCTTCTCTCCTCCCGTGTGATCTTTTTAAGAAGAGAATCCATTTTCCCCTTACGTTTGATAGCACCCATGTTAGAGCGCGTAACTTTTTTAAAATAAAAGTTAATAAAAAGTTGAAGTTTTCTCTCTATACGTTTTGAGTGTATTGTTACACTGATAAAAGATTGGTTTTACCAGAGGTTGTGACTTCGAATCTGCTTCTGGTTGTACGAGCCGTTTATAAGGAAATTTGACGTTTATTGATACAGTGATACAGAGCAGGTGGACATGGGCGGCGAGCGACGCCGCCTTGGCGGCTAGTCTATATATTAATAGCCGATTCTCTGTCTGTCTGTCTGTCTGTTTGTTTGTTTGTAAGTCACGCAAAATGGTAGATTGAGTTGTGAGCGAAATTATTATTTTTGTGTGTGCGACGTGAGTTCGAAGCAAATACATTGCAACCCTCAATCGAACGTGACTTTTTTTGGCTGATGAACTAATAGGAATAACGTTTTGTTTTTATCATTATTGTTAGTTTTATATTCCACGTTGACTTGGCTTTGAAAACAGTACATCAACTAAATACAAAGAAACTAACTGATTAAACATTTTGGACAAAAAGCAGCAGTGGCAGAACGTGGCAGCATGTGCGATTTGCCACTAACTCTTGCCTGACTGTCTGAGACGGGTGAACTTTTTTTTTGAGCAATCAAAATGTTTAAAAACTGATAGGTAAAAAAAGAGTATTATATCAAAACAAAATGTGTTTTTTTTTTTTTTTTTTTGCTTTTCTTTTAACAAATTAATTTCTTCTTTTAATTGTTAAGCGTTCTGATCGAACGTTTTTTATTCTATTTATTCAATTAGCACGTGCCTTTTTTCTCTCCTCCGTCGTGATGTTTTTAAGGAGAGAAACTATTTCTTCCTTACGTTTGATAGCACCCATGTTAGAGTGGGTAACTTTTTTAAAACAAAAGCTAATAAAAAGTTGAAGTTTTCACTCTCTACGTTTTGAGTGTATTGTTACACTGATAAAAGATTGGTTTTACCAGAGGTTGTGACTTCGAATCTGCTTCTGGTTGAGCACAAGGTAAAACAAATCATAATTTGTTTTACCTGATGATGTAGAAACCTCTACGAAAAGCTTTGTAAATATATAAATTTAAAAAATGTTCTGAATGTTGTCTATCTTGCTTAATGGCGAATATTTCAATTTTATGACGTTTATTGATACAGTGATACAGAGCAGGTGGACATTGGCGGCGAGCGACGCCGCCTTGGCGGCTAGTCTATATATTAATAGCCGATTCTCTGTTTGTTTGTTTGTTTGTTTGTAAGTCACGCAAAATGGTAGATTGAGTTGTGAGCGAAATTATTTCTTTTTTGTGTGCGACGTGAGTTTGAAGCAAATACATTGCAACCCCAATCGAACGTGACTTTTTTTGGCTGATGAACTAATAGGAATAACGTTTTGTTTTTATCATTATTGTTAGTTTTATATTCCACATTATTGACTTGGCTTTGAAAACAGTACATCAACTAAATACAAAGTCACTAACTGATTAAATATTTTGGACAAAAAGCAGCAGTGGCAGAACGTGGCAGCATATGTTCGGTTTGCCACTAACTCTTGCCTGACTGTCTGAGACGGGTGAACTTTTTTTTTGAGCAATCAAAATGTTTAAAAACCGATAGGTAAAAAAAGAGTATCATATCAAAAGAAAATGTTGTTTTTTTTGGTTTTTTTTTGCTTTTCTTTTAATAATTTAATTTGTTCTTTTAATTGTTAAGCGTTCTAATCGAACGTTTTTTTATTCTATTTATTCATTTAGCACGTGCCTTTTTTCTCTCCTCCGTGTGAACTTTTTAAGAAGAGAAACCATTTTCCCCCTGTTTGATAGCACCCATGTTAGAGCGCGTAACGTTTTTAAAACAAAAGCTAATAAAAAGTTTTTTTCTCTCTACGTTTTGAGTGCAAATAAATAACACATGAAATTTGTGGTTTTTTGGAACCATTGTTTAAACTGATATTTGATATTTGATTTCGAATCTGTCGCTAGGATAACTGACGTTTCTTCGGGTCCGCGATACAGGCGATGAGGTGACAAAAAATTTGAGTCTAACTTTTTTGGGAGGGGTCCTGTGACGTCATCAAAATCTTTGAAGAATGATATCTCTGTAACGGTTGATCGTAGCGGAACGATCCCATACATTTTTTTAATCAGTTTTTCGAGCTCTACAACATGGTAACACTTTCGGTTGCCAATTCCTTAATTTTATTTTTCGTGAAGTCAACGCATGCTGAACATGGGCGGCGAGCGACGCCGCCTTGGCGGCTAGTTGATATTATTTGCCATCTGAAAGAATAACGTTAATCATATGGTTAAGAACAATATTTTTGGACGTGTGTCATTTATATGTGTCATTTATATGTGACTATATGAACATTGATTAAAAGTATTCTCGGTACAATAGTCCATTTGACAACATGAAAGAGATACACAAGAGCAAAATCTAACATCCCATTAGTTGTGTGCTAACTTAGTCTGTGCAAGAGAAAATATTGGACAACAATTACATATTCTCAACATATTTATTTCACAATGTATAGTCAGATACATCAAGCATCGAGCAATTTGATTGTAATTGTGCCTAGTTTACTTCATGTTTATATTTTACAATGAAAAGTCAGATAAATATGAAATCATTTTAATCACGTTAATAGAGGAAAACTGTGAAACAAATTACTTCTTATTTGCATGTTATCAAATTTGATTATATGAAACCCATTAAAAAATATGTGAAACCAGCACGCGTGAGAAATACCTTTCACCTTGCCGAATGCTAGCATACATTCTACATACAATTATTCTGCTCCATGCTACCGAGTCAACCACTTATGTTGTCGTGTTTGAAACACATTATATCAGGATATAAATATTGTCATGCCTGTTTATGAACACGATTTAATTCGAACCAAGTAGTTAACTTGGTGTGCTCTTGTCCTCTTTCCAGTGCTGCTGTGTCATTTGGAAAAGAGCCTCATACTAAAGATCAACATAAAAATCACTCTCATTACCATCGTTATTTTTTTTCCACCGACCTCTGAATCACCTTTTTGTTTCGTAACAGTCTGTCTCTTGGAAATGTTGTTATCCAAATAGGCAATACACCTGTCAGTTGTTAGGTTAAGTCATTTAGGATCTGTTCATATTCAATGTTCCATTCGAATATAACCTTTACTTTTGTGAGTTGTTAAAGGTATACCCTAACTTAATAATCCTTGTTCAGATTGTGGTCACAGTGCATTTCTTATCACTTCAATCTTACTTTAACTTGGATGTAATTCTGATTTCGTGGAAACATAAAACTCGATTTTAGTGTGTAAAAAGCAACATTTGTGTAAATTTAAAGTTACATGATTTTCATGTAAGTGAAGTTAAACTTTTTTCATCTGATTGAAAAGTTGTGATATAACACCAGCACTTATCTATTTCTAGTTGATGAAATGATTTTCAAAAATCTAATTTGGAGAGAGTTATGCTAGATGTTAATTTCGCCAACATATCATCTGCTGTTGGTGTTGGATATGGATTTCAAGCTATTGTTTGATTAGTTACACTCATCTCAATACAAACGCTTACGTTGTTTATTATTTTTCAGGACTATGACAATGGGATAAAACAAAGGAGTAGGTTCATTTTCAACTATTTCTAATATGCCTTCTTTTATGAGTGTATACATCGATACCCCATTCTCTGTTTAATTGTGATGCAAAATGGTAAACGTGATCTCTGCGAAAAGTTATTTATTTTCTTGTGCAAGATATCAGTGCGAAACCAATGTATTGAATCCCAAGTCGAATGCGATGCTCTGTCAGTGATATCTGACTAGTCACTTTGCATGCAAATTGTACATGACTTCTCATCATTCGTCCAAGTCAATTGAATCGTTGTATCTGGCGATCGCGTGATGTTAAGATTCTTCACCAATGGTGATTTCATAAAACAATCAAGTAAAACTGAAAATCCATCCAAAACAGGTTGTCAATTTTACATTTTTCATTTCTTTGACATAACAAATAGAGTTTGTTATGTACCACTTTCCTTATTTCCTCTGATCACAATCACATAACATGTTACTACTATCATTATCATAACAAAAAGAATCACAAGAAATTTCATTTTTTATTTATATTTTTATGTGGATATTTCGCCTACCCACTAGTAGGCATTCTTAACACGTGTTAAATATGTTTTACAAGTTTCTACATATAAGCTTTTGTAAAAAGAAAAATGTAAGTAGCAATTAACAACAATACAAAAAACATTAAGGAAGCAATACAACAGGCCAAAAAGAAAGACTAAAGTGTATAAAATATTTTTACAAAGTTAATTACATTTTTGCATTTAAATTCTGAACTAGCTAATACAGGCATAATACGTTAGACAATACAAGCTACGTAATACAAGACAACAAAACATTGTTACGTCGAAAAATTACATCACACACAAAGAACATAAAACGACAAGACCATGGAGACACTCTCTCTAAGGCCAGGGTAATAATAGCTGCTCAGAACCATGGTCTTCCCTTATTATAAAAATAAAAATGAAACTTCTTGTGATTCTTTTTGTTATAAAATTGTTGGCTCACCTTAACCTATTATTATCTTGTTATTAACTTTATTTTGCCATAGTTATTCTGTGTCTTTGACTAAGGCATATGCATCAAAACGTTTCAATGCCACGAAAAGTTATATTACTCATCAAGGATGTACAGAAATCTTTTTCATAATGACATCTTGAACAGGACACAATAAGGGATGATGCGAACCCCTTTTTTGCAGCATATTTTCATGCAACAATGAAGTCACTTGTTTGCAATCAGCACATGCCATTTCTTTGACAATACTGCACAATATTCTAACATCAACAATGTTATACCCATAGATTGGGTTAGATGCCTTTGGTGTGTTCAGAATAACTAGCTGAACTTTCTGTTCTGACACAGTCTTCTTCAAACTAACTTGGTGTGTACAAATTTCCCCTTACCTTCGATCAAAAGTTCTATCTCTCTTATTATGTCTAGGTTTGGTGTGTCATTTCCATATGTTGACACAGTTTTAGCAGCTGATCTTTCGTTAGTGTTTGTCTGCCCATTATTTCAGAGTTTTTTACCAGAGGCCTAGCCTGGGTTCCTCGTCATATTATAGTAGAGGCTTTCTCTCAACTGAAATAATGTACTGAAATATGTATGAAACATTGTATATATCAACAGTGTGACCTCGAATGTACAGAATGTGACTTGACGTTTGTATATTCCAGTAATTCCTCCTGTGACCCTGACTAGAAGCTGTTTCTTTGTTGTATCGATACACTTTGCCAATCAGTTATTATTCACTTAAATAGAAATAGAAGTAAAAAGTAATTAACTCTTGAGAAGGTAATTCCAGGGGGAGTGGGTCTATTTGCAGTTTTCCAAAAATTTCACCACCCCCACCCATTTATGATTTTATTTCTATATGATAACCCCACCCAACTAAATATTTCCAAAGTGAGAAATAAAAAATTTTGTTTTCGAGACTTTTCAATTTTAGAAACTTGTACAATGAAGCACAGAATAAACAATATGCAACAGAAATATTGGAACTTTAACGTGGACTGCTCTATACTAGCCTTCATTCTTGGTTTGCGTGCTTTGTTGTCGTAAGTAAAGACCATTATATTAAAAATGTACGGTAAACTATGATGATGATGTACGGGGGTGGGGGGGAAGGTAGATGTTTTTCTATAGTAAAGTCTTATATTTTCTCTAAAAAGCGCTCTAATTTTTTGTCACCCTCCGTTGCGGATGTTCTGACTAAATCATATAGCTCGAGACCACCCTCTTGTCAAAAGTTGCGCATGCGTAGATATGTACATATGTGTTAATTTACTTTTCAGGTGTATTGTTTTCTGTTTGAAATGGTTTGCAGGTGGTATGTTTTGAAGTATAACCTATAGTCTGCAAATTGTTGATTACTGGTTGGCAGGTGTAGAATGTATTACAATAGGTTATGATTCATTGTTTATTTTTAAAAGTTCGCGTTACAATGAAAGTAGAAACATAACAAGTAAATATTGATATATAACCTTAGTAACCATGAGTAAATATAATTTTCATAAGCAACGTTGCCACAATAAAATAAAATTATTATAAAATAATAGAAAAAACACTAATGTGCATGACAGCTGCATTCATCTTCATTGTTTGTTTTATTAAGTGTTATTGGACATGTTTCATATAAACATTTTCTACATAAGTCATAACCTATTTCGTCTTCCTCAGTTAGAAATCCTTCGCATCTGCCACAAAAACATTGCGTACAAATGTCATAGCCATTATCACATATTTTCTCATGACATTGTGCACATGTTAAATATTCATCTATGTCAATGTACCAACGTTCCTTGTTATATGTTGATTCATTCTCCTTCCGTTCTTCTTCTTGTGTTTCCATTTCATTGTTGCGTTTTTGTTCTTCCCATATACGCTTATTATGTTCATTACAAGTTTCACATTTCTCATTTTTACAGCTTTCTACTTGTATTTCGTAATCTTTTAGGAAACGTTCAGCAATTTCGTCGTAAAATAATAAATTTCCATCTTCATCTCTGTGAATTGTTAATTTAATCATCCTCTTTCCAATGTTGTTGTTACTTGTTTTAATCTTTTATTGCTTTTTTCCAGTGTTATCTGTTTGTTGTTCACCTCTTCTTTTTCGTTGTTGTCTGTTTTTATTTTACAAATTTTAAAGTCTAAATAATGTAACTTGAAAAAATATTCAAGTAAATCTTTTGTGTTAATATTTATATAACAACCACTTTTCATGAATGCATTAATAACATTAATCAATTTTTGAATTCTTGCAAGTGGTTCGTTTATCTTAATTATTCTAAATATTGCAATAACTTTATGGAAACCTTCGTTATTTTTATTAATTGACTGTATGGTATTTTCACTTATATTATATTCTATCGCTAAATCCTTCCACATCCCACAACATCTATATATACGTTTACATAATTCTTCTAAACTATTCATTGAAATGTTAATGATTAAATTATTGTTTTCTTTACCATAATGTTTTCCACATATGCAGTATGCATTCTTCCTCCATTTTTGTGCACAACTCGTTACTATCTGATCAAATAATATTTCATTGTACGACATACTTGATTGTGGATTTGTATATTCAGTTATACATTCTATAGTACATTTTTGACATATCTTTAATTTATTGTCAGCGCACAGTACTAATAACTGGTATGGTTCATCAAGTTTATCTGATGTTTTAAAATGATAGTAACCAATTACATCATTACAAACATCTTCGTTACATGAAATACAAGTGATTAACTTTTCGTTTCTATCGTTATATATCGCTTTACATTTGTTAAATTTATATGCATTAATTGCAAAATAAAAACATCTATTGCAAAGAACTGTATAGGAACATTCACCTACTCGAATAACAGTTACGTTCCGTGTCTTAACAAATGAGTATGGATTATCATCATTCATAATATTATAACAATTTATACGAATTATTTGTTCTTCATCACCATTTCTTTTTCTTTGTTCTTCAATTACGTCACCAATATAAAAAGTACGAATATGTTGACAAACATTATAGCAATTCATTTTCTTCTTTAAAAAAATTAATTATTACAATAATTATACAATGTAATATCGTTAATGTCATCAATATACTGTTTACATGTGTATGATGGATAAAAAGATAAATCCTTCTTATAAATAACCTTTGAATTTGATTTATGTGAAAACGATAACGATACAGCATATGTTGTTAGCTTGTAATTGAAAAAGTCTTTGTAAACACAAGAGTTATTCGTTATTAATTTGTATAAATCACATTTCCAATTCTTTGTAATGTTGTTATAATCACATTGTTTAGTAACATCTTTCCATTCACTCTTATTTGCTTTGAAACAAAAATAATTGTCAAACGTTGGAACACAATATTTAACGTTTACATTCGTGCAATTCTCCGAATTAAAATTAAGTTGTACTTTAAACTTGTCAATACATTTCATACACGTATTCTTCTCAATTAAACATCCATTTACTGTAATCGAAATAAATATTGTATAAATGAAGAAAACAAGAATAGTAGCGTTTCGTTTTACGTAATCAATCATCGTGTTAACATACAACTTTACAGTTTATATATAATTATTTTCATTATAAGTAATTTCCTGATATATTAAAATCATTTACAAATAATTGACATTTAGCATCGTTTTCATTAAGAGCAGCTTCACTTCCACATTTAAATAACATTTTCAATAAGTTTTTCATATTTTTTGAGCTGAAAGTTTCATTTTCTGCATATTCTACTGACTTTAAGGGATTAAAAATCTCGTAGTACGTCATGAGTTGAAATATACCACAGTACTTACTATATTTTCCTTGTAAACAGTTATTTACTATCCATAATGTTAACTCACATTCTCGTTCTCTTTTTGTATCACAAAATGACGCAAAAGCAAGCAACAACTTGATGAAGTTGTTAGCAACAGGAGATAAATCTTTGTCCTCTTTATACTTAATACCATTTTTTTCCTTGTAATAAGCTACGTTGAAAGTTAATTTGGACAAAGATATTTCTTCATCATTCCACATAATAAAAGATGTTTGTTTATTGTGTGGTGGTAAATTTCTAAAATACATATGTATTTTTTCCCTATCATTAGTTTCTAAGAAATTTCTGAACCCGTACAGTCCAAATGAATCAAACAGAAATAATCCATCAATACATTTACATAATGAAAACCAATGTGTACCGGGTGTGTCTCTTCTGTCTGTATTAACAATTGCGAAGGGTATTGATACATCATTTTGTCTTTTGTCGGCTATCTTATTTTTTATAAATACAAAATACTCTTTTAATTCGTCAATAGCTAAATTACCAACATGATTAAATTTCATGTATTTTCCACCAAATTTTCTTATAAAAGTATTTATTCCCGTTTCAGATATCCCAACACCATCATCGTAATCGTCATCTTCAGTATCTTCACTGAAGTTATTTTGCAGCTCCTCTTCTAATCGTTGTTGACCTTTTTCTTTTGACATATTATTGTGTTTATATTCTTTTTAATTTTTATTTGTCATATGTATTTATTTAAAAGCGTTTAGTATTAAGGGAGCCGCAGCTGCTAGTAGTGGTAAAAATCCACCACTTTGTTGTCGTCTTTTCCCATTGCGTTTTCTTTTTCTGTAAACTCTACGTCGTCGTCGTGCCATATTGTTTCATTTGTTTATAAACAATTTTACTTTTGTTCAATGTATTTATATTTTATATTTGTTTTCAATAAATATTCATCCGTATTTTTTGGAAATAAAATTCTCTGCAGTTTGTCCAAATCTTAGTAATCCTTTTATTATCCCACCTATGTATCCACCAGTTTGTCTCCGTCGACGATGACGACGACGATGACGATTTATTCCTTTTCCTCTATGGCCATACTTTTGATTAACATACTTGTCAGTAAAATTCATGAAATCATAGAATCCTTGTCCATTTTGTCTTCTTCTCTTTCGTTTAATTGTCATTATGTTTCAATTGTTTACATATCATTCTTTTAAGTAATTAAATATTTATATTTTGTATTGTTTGACATATTATATATGTATTGTTAAGCAGACGCACGGTAATTTGCGTATGTTTCTTTTGCAATATTCTTTGCATTATTTTTAAGTGATTTAAATAACGCAAGACCACCTTTTTTTAGGAACCGCCCTACCGCTTGTAATTTTTTTCCTCTCCCACGAAGTCTTCTGCGACCAATTCGCCGACGCCTTGTGCGTCTTCGTCTACTTCCTCCACCTAATCTACCGTACCCATAAACTGACATTGTACGAATGTTTCAAATTAATTAATAATTGAATGAAAAAAATACCAACATATTAAGTAGCATGTATTATGTTTGTTTAAAAAATGTTATGTGTATTTTTAACCTCTTGTTGGCGTGTATACATCACTTCCAACCTTTGACACACCATTGTCTATATATTTAAAGAAAGCACCATTTATTGTTTCACCAACGGTTGTTATTGTGAAATTGTCTTTTGCTGCTTCTTTAAATGTTAAGCGTACAACTAATCGTCCATGGTTTAAGTTAAGTCCTTCTAATTCATTGAATAAATAACCGCGTGATTGCCTCAAATCTATAACTATTGGGTAACCGCTACTCCAATATTGGTTATAATTTGGCAATCTAGTTAAACTTTCTGAATCTAACATTTGGTTACCTGTTAACATAGAACATGTACCTAATTTCCATGCACAGAATTGCCTATATAATTCCCTTTTATCTGAATCATCCGTTAAAAGGAAATAAGAATTCCCATCATTATGTAAATTATTGTTAGATAATTCTATAGTCTTTAGATTTAAGGATGCAACTTCACTTCCGTATGTATCGTATGCAGATAGATGTTGTTTCGATTGTCTATTTTCAACATAAATAACAATAAAATCGAATTGGTAATTTGTACCAGCGAAATTCATTTCTTTAATGTTTTGACTAGTATTTAATTCTTCAATACGCCTGTCGTAAACTTTATTTATTTTATAGTAGTAATTCTTTAACGTTTTCTCAAGTTGGTTATCGTAAGTTAAGAATACTGGTGCCATGGTTAATTCAACATATTCTATGTAAGGTGCACGTGTGAAATGTATCATTCCAACTGTCTGCTTTGACGTAGCTGTTGAACCGGAAGCTAGGACCTTAATACTTTCGAATATCTTGTTCATATCGACACACAAATTACATTCTATTTTAATACCTATTTTAAATACATCTTCAATGTTAAAAAATTCCGACAGATGTTCTAAGCATATTTCATATTCTTTTCCATTTGTATTTTGCCAATCGCTTTTCCATTTAGTAATTCTCTTAGATATATTAGCGTCAGCAGGTGCAGTAAATGCACGCCTTCCTTTATCAGCTTGACTATCAGGTAAATAATTGTAGTCATCAAACATGTACAATTTATCAATTGGTATAACAGACATTTTTTCGTCTGCAAATTCTGCACAGTCTTTTTCATTAGTTTGCTTATTTATATTGTCGTCAGTGTAAAGATTTTTGACAACAATGTCCTGTATCCATCTGGATGTCCAAAAGTTAGCTAACGCTACCGTGTCCGGTAATGCTGTTGTACCGTCTGGTTTTGTAAATTTTATTGGCAATATTAATCTGCATGTCTTTGGCACGAATCTCTTATTTTGCCCAACGTCAATGTTAAACGTTAATTTTTGTTTTGAACCGTAACCAGGTTGTGCAGTAACTTTCCTTCGTTTTGTAGATACTATTAAACCAGAACGTTTTAAATTTAAGTACCCAGGAAAGTATTTCTCTACAACACCTTGTTGTACTTCACCTTTACTTATAAGTGAATTTACATTATTTAATTTAGCCTGAATATCATTAACGTTAACCGCTCTACTCATAACATCATCTGTTTCCATACTGTCTATGTTGTTAGTTTCTGCTGTGTCGAAGACACCTTTCGGTGTCTGCATTTGTACCATGTTTATAGGTTGACAATAACACAAATAAAATAAAAGTTGTCAAATCAACGCAATTTATTTAAAATAAATTAATATACTATGTCTTTCTCAGTAGTACAAATATTTTGATTCATTAGTCGCTGACTTCGCCTTCTTCTTTGTATCGTTGTTGCTTGTTGTTCGTCTTTGTTTAATACTACTTGGTCTTTGTTTTTTTGCTTTCGTTTTTTTTGCAGTATGTTCAACATTATCATCATCATCGCTATCACCACCAACATGATAATCATTATCATCAGAAGAACTATAAATATCGACAGTATCATCATATCTTGAATTACATCCGCTTCTGTTTCCATACCCGTAATTATCAACACCGTCGGCAAACTCGTGTTCCTCTTGTTCGTCGTCTGTGAAATTATTATGACAATTTTTTCTCCTCCTTATTTTCTTTATTTTTTTATTATTATTATAACGTTGTTGATGCTTCTTTTGTTGTTGTTGTTCTTGATATTGATTGTTTCTACGTTGTTTCATTTGTAATTCTCTTATTATTGCAAGTTTACTTTGTAATTCACCTGATAAACTATCAAATCTTTCTTTTAATGCAGCAACTGCACTTTTTTCGCGTTGTTTCATTTCTTCACATTGTTTTTTATAATTGTTTGCTTCTTCATTACTTTTTTTTATTAATTCATTCAGTCTATTTACATCTTTAGCATGTTTTTCGTATGCATTACGTATTTGTTGAAATATAGCACCTTTTACATTCTTCCTAAACAAATGTTGTTGTGATGATGAACTGCTATTTGTATATCGTCTTTGCTTCCCAAACATCTTTATTTAAGCATATGCAATTATTTCAAAAATAAATATAATTTTATTTAAAGCGTCTGACTTTTCAAAAGTAATAGTTTCGTATTTGCTATTTTTTAGTGACAAACTGAAATTGTTAATGTCACTTATGCTTTTAAATACTATTGGAAATGAATGATGATGCATTCTACCACTACTGTCTAAACTATCAACAATATTGAATGCGTAATTTCATTTTCTTTGTTTTGTAATTCTGTATATGATTTGTCTTCACTTAAATTTAAGATACATAAAACTCTATCCTCTATTGTACTGTTATCTTTTGAAATAAAATTTTCATTGCATTGTTTAATCCGTATGACGTAACAAAAACAGTATTTTGTGGTTCTGTCTTTTTATTTGTTCTCATTTTAGATGACAAATTATACTTGTTATTTTTCATTTCATATTTACTTGCCTTTTTTGAATTGTCGCGAAAAAATTGTTCCACTTCTTTACTCGTTTGTTACGAAATCAAAAACAAACATATTGTTACTATCATTATTGGAAAAGTCAATATTGATTGCTTTAACAATTTTTAATTTATTATTTTCCTCCATCATTGTTGTTCTTCTTTTAGTACCAACTCTCAATAATTGTTGATGGTGCAATGATGATGATGTGTTGTTTATGAAAAAATAATGTCCTTTAAATACTTTTGTTCTCCTAATTTAAATGGTTTTCCATTAACTTGTAATAATGTATAAGACAATTCACTTAAATCGAAATTATATGCTGCACGTGACTGTAATGACTTATCTTTACATAAATTATACCATTTACTAATTTTATTATTTTTTTCAGCAACAGGTAGATTTATAACATCTACAATAACAGCTTGTGTGCTTGTTTCCTGTCCGTTAATTTCCTGTGTTAAAACGGACGTCTTTATTGCTTTTTGATATGCAACTAAAATAGAATTGTTAATTTCGTATTTATGCGTATTACTATTGAACACAAATGATGGGTCTTCTAATCCATACAATTTGTTTTTGCTGCAATATCATTTACTATGATGGATATACTATCATATTGTTTGTCTGTATATTGTTTTGTAAACTTTTTGCCTATTGTTTTATCCTTGAAAAGCGGTGTTGTTAATGTATAAGTTTGTGCAATATGTTAAGTAACGAAAAACGACTTTTTTTTGTGTGTCCACTTTTCAAATCCATTCCAAGTTGCTGGCATTATAATTGGAAAAAATCCATTTAAATTTTCACCAACATCGCTTTTTTTAAGTTAATTTCTAAAAGTTGTCCTGCACGTGCAGTAGGTGGGAAATACACTTTAACGTATCCGTCCATTAAATAATATCTTTGTCTTGGTTGTTTTTCATCATTTGGATAATGTCCGTACTCGTATATATATCACTTACACCACTTGAAATGTCGACATTCTTATTTATTTCTTTCATTTCCGAAACAGTAATGTCGTCTGCTCGTAAAATGCCGCTTTTTAAACATAAGTTTAGAAAAACAAATGTCTTTTTCCATATTTCAAAAAGTCTTTTTGTTACATATAATTCAGTTTTTGTGTATTTTTATAATAGCCATGTAAAAAGTCACTGTCATATGCGAGACATGCTTAGTTTTGTTTTCGCAAATATAAAATAAACCACGATTAAGAGATCAACATTTCCTTGTAAAACCTTCCTAAAAATTCATGGTCTGAAGAAATTCTCTCATACGTAAATAAATTAGAATATGGAAAGTCAAATTTTCCACTTAATATGTAGTCCATTTCGTT
>BQMF02000808.1:0-102172 GCA_027922465.2 Turritopsis dohrnii | reverse complement strand
TCAAAGTCAAATGTAATGATAAATATCTTAAAAGAAAAGAAACTATAAAGTTACTCGGCGTACACTTTAGCGAATCTTTATCGTGGAAGCCACATATCAACGAAATCATCAGTCAAGGTTTTGCCACCCTGTCAACTCTGAGAAAATTGAAACGATTTGCTCCATTTCGAGTAAGAAAAAGTCTAGCTGAGTGCATGGTAATCTCAAAAATCGATTATGGTGTACAGTATTTAAAAACGCTCCGCAATATATGATAAAACGATTGCAGAAGCTCCAAAATGCAGCAGCTTCCTTCGTCATCGGTCGTTACTGCAGAGAAGAAGATGTTATCTGTAAATTGAAATGGTTACCAATTACAGAACGGTTTGATTTCGCTACAGTAAAACTTGTTCATAAACTTAAGAACGACCCCGACATGCCCGAATATCTCCAACTTCATCATCATACAGCAAATCGACAAACAAGATCGGCAGGAGAAAAGCTATTTGACCTATGCGAAGCTGAAAATAACACCTTTCAGGATATAGCGGCTAGAACGTTCAACGCTTTACCTCTGAACGTAAAGAAAATCACCGAATATAAAAAGTTTTATAACGCTACCAAAATGTTTTATACTGACAAAGCGGTAGCTACAATCTTACATAAACAGTAAATATATATACGCATATATAATCAACGGTTTAATTATTTTTAATTATTTTTCGACTTCATTTCTAGTTGTCTCTTTCCCATTTTCTCAATTGAATGTTTAATTAGTCTTTACATCCAGAATATACTTCGAATTCTGAATTTACCAATCATTCCGACAATATCTTGCTTGTAATGTGTTTTTTTTTTGTTTTGTTTTTTAACTTTTTATGTAACTTATGTCATTTTGGGCGATATGCCCAGTGTAATATTAAATTTTGTACATCTACATATATTAATAGTTTTTAATTAATAGCGTTTCTCATATTTTAATTTTATCATTGATTTTGACTATTTTATTTTATGTTTAGGCAGAAGAACCATTTGTACATTTAATGGAAGCCAAATAAATGATTATTATTATTATTATTATTATTATTTTAACGCGAATCTCCACTAGACAAAAATGTCTTTGTAGTCATGGTTTGTACTTTCCGTTCAATCTCCCCCCGCGACATCATTCGAAGGGGCGGAAATAACCACCCGCCGCAGCATTTTCCGGCTACTTTCACGGGCAGAAACTTTCGCGTGTCAAAAAAACCCGCGATATTTCGCTTTTCGCAGATTTGGGAACAAATTTCGCGGAAAAAACTTTCCCGAATCGAAGGAAAAGTTTATTTTCGCGTGAAAAAACTTTCGCGAATGAGCAAAAAAGAAACCAAATTTTTATAATTTTTCTTTTCTAAAAATAACAAGATTCACAAAAATGTGACTATATATTTCCCCAAAGTTGCAAACATTTTACCAATTATTGTGTGTACATTGATAACCATGAGAAAAATGTATCGTTAAATAATTACAGTATAACAACCATCGACCTGATACTCAGGTCGAATTTAATGCCACAAAAAAAACTTACTTTGAAGTTATTATGAAACGGTCAAATGATAAGGTTTCTCTTAAAATTTTTTGCTGAGGAGTTAAAAAGTGACTGAGAAGTTACTATGGACACGTAGCTAAAAATTAGAAGACCTAAATGCGATTAATATTTTCCCTTAAACAACTGCATATCAACAAACTCATCAATGTGTAAGACAATTTCATCTTAATATAAGGTGTATGATCTTTATTGTTGCAGAAGCTTGACAAGTTTCCTATTTGTAATTCAAATAAAACTATCAGGGGGGATCCGGGTCATAAGTCGCCGTCCGTTTTGGGCGTTGGTTTTAGCCGTTCGCGTAATTGGTCGTTGGTTTTAGTCGTTGGTTTCGGGCGTTCGTACAATTGGTCGTTGGTTTTAGGCGTTCGTACAATTGGTCGCTAATTTTTTCTTTCGTTTTCTTTTAAGTGTTCGTTTGTTCAATTTAGTGAGAAACACATAACAAGTCCTAAAAATACAGAAAATTAAAAATAGTTAAAGCAGAGAAAATATGGCAGCTATTACTGGGCCACTTTCACTTTCACTCATGGTAACTCATAAGAATTGCAAAACTGTCACCTTATCACCAAATCTGTCACCTTAATTCATCAGTTTGGCTGTCACGAGTAAGCTCGAATCTCTTCCTGTGCTTTATGTAAACGTGAAAATCGCACACGTCCTGTAAATGAAATATCGTAAATTATGGAGTAAAGAAGATACTGTAGAGTATAATGAACAAAATTGTTCAACTGTTTTCTTTTCTTCTTTTCTTTCTCCATTTTCTTTTGTTTTTTCTCTTATGTTTTCTAATGTTTTAACGACATCACCAAGCATGGTGGTAATATCAGGCATTTTGTAATCGGTAAACTTTTCAACCATGATTGTTTATGAAAATAAAGGAAATACTGAGGACCTGTTATGCAAAATAATCAAATAAGTCGTTGATACGAAAAAAATATACGAGAGAACGACCAATTGTACGAACGCCTAAAACCAACGACCAAATAAAACTATCTTACAACATCATACAATCAAATTTGTATACAGGTTTTCTGTACAAAAGAAGAAAAGAAAATTTTGTTACCACAGTTTACTTTGGGATAGACATATAAGCAAATAACTATCAAAAGTAATCAAAATCTCTACTAACAAATATTACGTGTAACATTTCAAATTAGAACAGAATAGTTATTTTTTTTAAAAAATGGCCTTAGAGTGCGTTTACATGAGAGCCGTAGTGACCTCAAACCAGTTTGAAATTTTTAGCTGTTTGAAATCGCCATTCTGTTTACATGAGAAATTTCGATACGGTCTTGGAGAGTTTTGTCGAGTAAAAATCGAAACAATAGATTTACTAGTTTTTAGCTCTCTATACGAGTGCGTTTTTACACGAGAGCTATACTGAACTCACACCGGTTTGAGATTTCAATACGGGTAGAAATATTTTCTATGCACGATGGAATAAATTTAGCACATTCTATATTTTCATTTCATGTGTCAGCAAAATTTAATTAACATTAACATGCTTGTTAACACATTTTATGATAAAACAATGAAATGTGAAAACTTTCACACCTTTCCAAGCTGTATCGAAATTTCAAACCTACTTCTTAAGTAGGTTTGAAATCATCACGGGTAAAATATTTGTACAGCCGTTATCATGTAAACATCGCTAAAGGTTTGACCAGGAACCGTAGTGAAATAATTACCCATATCGAAACTCGTAACGGGAGGATTGAAATTTCAAACCGGTTTGAGTTCACTAAGGCTCTCATGTAAACGCACTCTTAAAGTGGCAATTTATAAAACTAAATTCAAGTATTCAGAATAACAGAAATATTTATTTTGTGTTTATTTTGTGGTAAAAATGACCTTCATATATAAATCCCAAATGGAAAAAAAAAACTTTGGTAGTATATCCATAACCAAATCACTACTGAAAGTAGAAGTTCGTGCTCCGTCTTGATTTAAATTACAGACTGTCATTTGTGTTGTGTTTTGAATTACGTTCGTTGTTTGTACAGGAAAATTGACAGTACATATATTAAATTTTGCAAAATAAAATATGATATACAGTATCAAAACAGTATACGTGATCATGGAATTCATCCATAGTAAACTATGTTTCCGTTGTTGGATTAAATGACTATATAATACGTTTTAAAATATTATACGTAATAGGTTTTCTGTACTTCTTGTTGCATATACGACATCATGTTTTTACTTAGCTATTTTTGTATGTACTTTTTGAAACTGGTTGAACTGGTCGTTCTCCCCACATGAAAAGGGTTTCCTTTGCTTTATGGTGTTGGTACATCGTGCTTTCAGTTCAGTTGAGCTCTACATTATATCAGGATGTAAAATAAAAATAAATCTTCAGCCTGGCTATTGATAATGAATTTTCACCTTTGCACTGAAACCACAGCTTCAATGGTTTGCTGTTCGAAGCATACTAATTACCAATCAGCATATAACAATGTTATCAACAAAAACAAAACATCATTGCATTCATTGATACATCAATTCTGGTTTTACTCGTTCATTCAAAAGTTTTTACAAAGCTTTTTAAGACAACACTGAACTAAAACAATTCATTTCCATCATTTAACGTTTCATCTATTGAATCATTTTAAGAGCTAGCAGAAAAAAAAAAAACAAAAATCTTCCACTCATCTGCACTGACTGAAAAAAATGGCGTGCTGTAGACTAGCCTCTATTCTTATCTACTTTGGCGGCTAGGCGAAAATTCAATACCGAACCGCGGCTATAAAAGTGAACGGAGAAGGAGAAGAAGAAGGAGGAGAAGGAAAATGCCGGTTTTAACATATATTTCGCCCTATGGGGAAATATATAATAAACTATAACTAATTTTTCTCAACTTCCCACTCAAAATCTGTTTCGTCGTCGGTTTCTCCATCTTCACGAAAAAACTTTCGTGTTTTGCTGTCTTGAAATTTCTAAACGCATAAACTTTCACAAAGAGAGCCAAAAATGCGAAAAACCCGAATATTTCTGCTCTTAAAGTAGTGGAGATTCAGCTTTAGACTTAAAAGTTTATAACTGAACATGATGGTCCATTCCAGGCAACATGCTTGAACAAGGATGTTTTGTACTGTATCATGGATGATATTCCGTTATTGTTTCTACGGCGCAGTTCTCTGCTTCAACAACACTTGTTTTGTTTAGTCCACATCAATGTTTCAAAACCTAATTGAAAGAAAGATAGAGTAAAAATAGTGAAATTACAAAATGAAGATTTGAACATGGAGGAGGGAGATAACCACACAGTGGGTATAAACACTTACTTCGGATTGTTGTGCTTTATACGATCGATCTACTGACGTTCTTGGATTCACCATGTTCTGACATGTAACTATTGACATGTTAATTAAGTTATTGATTAACTTATTTATTCGTTGCTTTGTTGACGGGGAATATTTCAACCGCATGTCATGACTTTTATCGAAACAAATTTCTTGGAAATGGTTTGAAAGGAATATATTTATTTCGTTCGGCAGGTTACTACGTATTTTGAAGCCGAAGAAAAGCATGAAAAGATATTTTACTATTATTACTCGATTGATTATTACAGTTATGAGCAACACAGTGAGGCGCATTTCCGACTATGATTTCTTCACGACTAATATTCAATATATTACATGGGATATTTATTTACTTTTTTAATAACAGGTTGCATCACCTTTTTTTATTATCTTTCACTTTTTATACATTGTGAAACTCTGGAATTTTGCGTATAGAAACCGAGTTATAAATCGCTCACTTTTATTGTGAAAATTTCTTAGTGAAAGCAAGTGTTGTATTTACATTGATAAAAGACATATTTCAATGCTACTCAAATCATACGTCACAAAATTTTAAACAATGGAAAAGGTCTGGACGCTAGAGATTAAAAATACTACGAAGAAGAAGGTTTTTAAAAAGTTTTAAAGCATGCAGAAAAAATATTTATAACGTGATTATCTCACGATCTAAAAAACGTTTGAAAAAACTGAAACAAGAGTTACTACTTCATTTTTTAAGATAAACAGTATTATTTGAATAATCTATTAGACCTTGGGATCCCTTTAATCTTTTGCATTTTTCAAAGTAGTTCAATTCCCCGTGTGTAACAAAACAATTAAGTTTATCAATAATTGATATCAATTCAGCCCATTTCAAATCAGCACATGATAAAGTGACAAAAAATGTAGCTGTTTAACCATTGCTAATACATCATATAAGAAGTTCTTCCAGTATGCAGGGGTGCATACAGATTTCATGAATGTGAAACCTTTGTCTTCTGAAATAAAAGAACGAATTGTCTCTTTATAGTTATTTTGCAACTGTCCAGCATAAGGTTCCACTAACTTTGGATGTGGCGATATTCATTTGATTGTAAAGATTTATCTGTTGAACAACGTAGTGTCCGAAAATATAAAATCTGCATTGGAGGAGAATCTTTGTGAGTAATTAAGCAGCCGCTGGTTAAAATATTTCACTGGAGACAATTGAACAGATCTAAAAACTTTGTACCCAAATTTTCTTTCAGGTAGTAGACAAGGGAACGCTTGCTCTTCACAAAAATCATCATTGAAAAATGATTCCGGTATTTTGTTTTCTCCTGGTGCAATATTCAAAAGGTTTTCATTCTGACTGTAAATATTAGGAATAATAACCATTTCATCACTATTTATTCGATCATTATTCAGGGGATTTTCCTCTTCCGAATCTTCAATATCAATAGGAAATACATCTTGCTCTAGAATTGCATCAATATCTGTTAATGATAACAATTCTTTGTTTATGTTATCAATCTTTATTAAAATATTTGAGTAGAATGGATTGTTGGTCTTCAAATACTGTAGTGCATTTTTCACACGCTCAGGGTCAACATCTTCAAAATGAATATGGCCTTTGAATGCAAGTTTTCGCTTAAGTTTCACTGGTATCACGCCATTGATGTTATCTGGGAGTGGAAGACACTCACTGACTGTATCAGCACACACAGGGACATTACAAATAGCACCTTTGATCTTTGGTTGTTCACCCTTACCATGTATGACCACAATTTTCTTAAATAACATACGTTTGGCAATTAAAATTTTCTCAAGGTGATTGAGACACAAAATTTCTTTTGGAATTTCATCAAGCTCCAATCTATTTCTAACAGCCTGACATGGAACTTTTTCCTTTTTAAGATATTTGTCACATGTAAAACAAATGTAGTGACTGCCATCAAAACTTTCAACAAATGTGAATAATTGATGGAACTCAAATTCATATAAAGTTTCATCAAAATTCTTCACTGTTCTTTTATATAAGCAGCGGTTGCAAACAACACAAATAAAGTAAGGCCCTTCTTGTATTGCTCTTTTGAAGACCAAAATACGATCTGATATTAAGTGTTTGGCAATTCGCTTTCTTTTACAGCTTTTGTCTTTAGCATCTTGAGTTGCCTTGCGTTTACGACACTTTTCTTTTGCAATGTCAGTTGCATTTCTTTGTCGACCTTTTTCTTTTACAATATCAGTTGCCTTGCGTTTACGACACTTTTCTTTTGCAATGTCAGTTGCATTTCTTTGTCGACACTTTTCTTTTGCAATGTCAGTTGCATTTCTTTGTCGACCTTTTTCTTTTACAATATCAGTTGCCTTGCGTTTACGACACTTTTCTTTTGCAATGTCAGTTGCATTTATTTGTCGACACTTTTCTTTTGCAATGTCAGTTGCATTTCTTTGTCGACCTTTTTCTTTTACAATATCAGTTGCCTTGCGTTTACGACACTTTTCTTTTGCAATGTCAGTTGCATTTCTTTGTCGACACTTTTCTTTTGCAATGTCAGTTGCATTTCTTTGTCGACACTTTTCTTTTGCAATGTCAGTTGCATTTCTTTGTCGACACTTTTCTTTTGCAATGTCAGTTGCATTTCTTTGTCGACACTTTTCTTTTGCAATGTCAGTTGCATTTCTTTGTCGACACTTTTCTTTTTCAATGTCAGTTGCTTTGCGATAACAGCATTTTTGCTTTTCAATTTCTGTTGATTTACGCTTACGGCATTTTTCTTTTGCACTCTCAGAAGAATTTCGCATTCTACACTTTTGTTTTTCTAAATTGGTAGACTTTCTTTCTCGACAACTTTCTTTCTCAATAGTATTCTTTCTTAACTTTCGATAATTTGCATATAGACTGACTGAGGGGTCAGTTTTTGATACTATGAGATAATGAATTTCAAACTGTACATTTTCATCACTTCTTTGTAAGTAGTTTTCAATAACAAACATCTCTAGAGAATTCTTAGTCTTAAATTTCATCAAAATTGAAAGTCCATTTGAACATGACTTCCCTTGAGCATTTCTACTATGGGAATCAAATAGAAAGTAGCATTTTTGAGTCCACAATACACTGAAGCATATACCTTTCAATAAGATCAGTACTCCATTACTATAAGAAGGGATATTTTGCTCAAATAGCACACCAGTTTTGCTGGTGCCATTTATGAAACCAATTTTTTCATCAGTGTAACAAATATCAATAGACGAATCAAGTAGAGATAAAGTTTTTGGAAGTTCAGCTATCATCAAATAGGTATTTTTATTGAGGGACATGTAGATTTCATCCCCCTTTTTAATAATAAAATCCAAATCATATGATGTACAATGCCCCGGGCTTTTCACAAGAGTAAATGCAACTGACATTAGAGAACAGCATGTGCACTGTTGACCAGCAGATTCACCAAACATTTGATATCCTTGATGAAAAGACCCTTGTATGGCTTTCAAAACTGACATATCAGTAACGAAGTAATTTTTTTCAAATAAAAGTATTGACAGAGTTATTATAACCAATTGATTGGTGGTATAGTTTTTAATTTTTTCAGTTGTGGTACATCGACCAAGTAGTGCATCGACTGCTGCCGCAGACCCTATCAGTGACACAATGGTATAATAGAGAATCGGAACCTGAAAAGGAAACGGCAAGAATGGAATTATAACAATTGAAAAATACAGGATAATTTTATTTAAAATTTTCTTATCATGCAACAACCCACACAACACGAAGGTGAAACTTCGATCTAACTTTCATACGGGTCTTTTCGAAACATGAGGCGATGTTATAAAACACAGACCATTTTATTTTTGTTGTTTTGGAAATATTATATATATTAAAATAAAAATATATAATAAAAATGTAGTAAAGTATATATTGTACGAATTCTTATTCTAATAATAATTTCATTTTGCTAAACAGTTCTAAAACCGTATTCTTTTTAGCATTTTTTGAAATACTGATTTCAGTCAGCAAAATTAATCTATTAAAAAGCGCGAGTCTCGAAACTGATGTCTTCGGATCGTAGACTAATTGCCATTTCGGCCGGAGTAGGAGGAGGAGTAGTAGGAGAAGGAGTCCGCGGGTGTTTAAATACGGTATTCGCTATCGCTGCTACCGTAATAAGTATTACAATAAAACATGTAACAAGATTTTCTTTTTTCGTTTTACAAATTTCCTCTCAGAAATGAACTATCCAATAAAACTCTTCAAAATATCCTAACTTCTAACAAAACAGAAAATATGATAGTGTAATAAAAAATACGCCCTCCTCCAAAAAAGGTTTTCCGCCCTTGTAGTTTCGGTATATAGAAAATAGGTAACGCAAACCCTAACAATTGGAAATTATTGGATGTATAATCAAACCCACAAGGGGCGCCATGTAAGTGCGCCGCCGTATTGTTTATCAGAGTAGTTGACTAACTAAAAGGTATGCTAGAATTCGCAAAAGGTAGAAAAAACATGTTAACAAAACGTTTTCTCAAACATGACTTTATGTCACTATCCGAGTATAACAAATCGAACTAGAGCTGCCAACAAAAAATTAGTGTTGGTAGAGCAAGTATATACTCTACTGAAAACCAACACAGTTGTATCTACCATTCATAACAAGTTTAGTGTTATTATCTTGTAGGAAGGCCAATGATACATCATTTTCATCTTGTGGTAAAGGCATGTTTTTTAATGTGAAGTATTGCTTCATTTGTTGACCACGGATGGTGACTGTTTTGATTCTTCCATTGATTTCCAAATCTATTTTTGCTTCCACCTTTTTTGATGACGTCATTGTCAATGTGTTTGCACCACAGCCTGCACATGTAAAAAGAATTAGGTTTTTGCACTTGTTGTCATTACATTTTTTACAATGTGTGCAATAGTATTGTATTGTAATGTTATGTACATTTGATGGGGGCAAACTAGCAGTAATAGTGTTTAGCTCGTCTGGAACAATACCAGAACATTGTATTTCCTTTTTCGATGATGAGATGACAGTAGAAGAATTAGTTGACAGTGATGTTGGAGATTTTTTCAATACTGCATGAAAAATGTCGTAAGTTCCATCACAAGGAACATTTGCTATCTTGTCTCCCCACAAACTCAACAGAATGGTACCAGTTTCATCATTAATAGTGACATCCTTTCGATCAATTGGATTCTTGAGAAAACTCAATGTCACTGGTAGAACTGGTCTATCCTTCATCTGTATATAAGCTTTCAAAGTGATGGTAGAATTAGCTGGTAGTTGATTGAGATCTTTAATGTGCACAACAGGTGAATCAACTGTTTTGGGACAAACTGGTTGAAAATCTAGCATTGCTGCATCTTGAATCAAAGATCTTTCATTTACTTTAATTTCATCACCAAACCGTTTAAATTTTGATGGTGATCTTATGACATTGGACAATGTAACGGCTTTTCCTGAACTCTCAGCAGAGGCGAACAAGTCTCTTTTTGATGGAGTAAAGCATACTAGTAAAGCATACATACTAACAGTGTATGGGTGGATGATTTTTCCAAAATTGCCCAAATATCAGCATTTTTAAACGTCCACGACTTTGATATCTTTTGTTTGGGCGAAACTTTTTTAACTTCTCAAATTGAGGATAATGATCCTAGGCTAGCAGTTGAAGGGTATGGGATTTTTCGTTGTGACCATCCTTCTGATACGAGGCGGGGTGGAGTATGTATTTATTATAAAGATAACTTGTCACTAGTTGTTAGGCCTGAGTTAACATCACTAGATGAATGTCTTGTATGCGAACTTAAATTTGGAGTTAATCGTTTTTTTATATGTCTTTGTTATCGTTCCCCGAGCCAGAATGCTGATCAATTCGGGGTTTTCAAGCAAAAATGGGAGGATACTGTGATAAATGTAAATTTTTGTGCCCCCACTTTGTCTATTTTTATTGGGGATTTCAATGCTAGAAATTCCGAATGGTGGTCGAGCGACATTACTGATCTTGAGGGCAGGGATATTGGGGATCTAGCAACTCAACATAACCTTTGTCAGGTCATTGATGGGCCCACTCACATTCTGCCAAATTCTTCTACATGCATCGATCTAATTTTTTCTTCAGCAAAGGAATTGGTTCTTGATTCAGGTGTCCTACCCTCATTATACCCTCGGTGTCACCACCAAGTAACCTTTGCAAAAGTTGGTTTTAAGACTTCTTTTCCACCTGCTTATAAACGTAAAATCTGGGACTTTTCAAGAGCTGACCCGATTGCCATAAGGAAGGCATTGCAAAGGTTTGACTGGGATAGAGCCTTTGCGGGACTAGATTTAAACGGGCAAGTTTCGGTTTTAACTGAAACTATTATCAACATTTTTTCAAACCATGTGCCAAACAAAATCATAACTGTCAGGAATAAAGATGCGTTGTGGATGACAGCTGAAATTAAGAAAATGATCCTCGAGAAAGCCAAGAGATACAGGCGATTTGTAAAGCATGGTCGAAAGGCTGAAGATCTTCAAGCTCTTTGCGAAATTACTTCCCAGTGCAAAATAGCTATCAAAAATGCTAAAAATACTGGTCTATAATTAATCAATTCCTTCATAGGAGGAAAATACCAAAGATCCCCCCTGTTCGTAATTCTGGTAACGTTCTAATCTCAGATACAACGAAAAAAGCGAATATTTTTAATAATTTTTTCGCCACGCAATGTTCTCCCATTAATACTGATAGTGTTTTGCCTCCACCAAGTTTTGTTACTGATTTGAGGTTGGATTCAATCTGTCTCGACGAATCTAAAGTTTTAGCACTTATTCGCGCATTGAACGTTAACAAAGCTCATGGATGGGATGAAATTTCTATCCGCATGATTAAAATCTGTGATGAATCTTTGGTAATACCACTAATGAAAATATTCAACTTGTCTCTCGCTTCTCACAAGTTTCCAGATAATTGGAAAAAAGGCAACATAGTCCCTGTTTACAAAAACAAAGGAGATAAATCTGTCGTTAAAAATTACAGACCTGTTTCTCTTTTGCCCATATTTGGAAAAATATACGAAAAATGTATTTTTGATGCTATTTACAGCTATATGGAAGATAACGGTTTATTTTCAACTTGTCAGTCTGGCTTTCGAAAGGGTGATTCATGTATATTTCAGCTGTTATCTATAACGCATGACATCTTTAAGGGCTTTGATGTTAACCCACCTTTAGATACTCGTGGCATATTCTTGGACATATCTAAAGCCTTCGACAGAGTTTGGCATGAGGGTCTAATATTTAAACTCAAATCTCATGGTATTTCTGGTTCACTACTACTTTTGCTGGAAGATTTTCTGAGGGGAAGATTCCAAAGAGTTGTTCTAAATGGTCAAGTCTCGAAATGGAAGAAGATTTTGGCTGGAGTCCCGCAGGGTTCCATTCTGGGTCCATTGTTCTTTCTTATTTTCATAAACGACCTACCTCATACTCTGGTATCTACCTCTAAAGTTTTTGCTGATGACACTTCATTATTTTCTTTAGTGCTAGATCCATTACGTTCGTCGAATGAGTTGAACAGTGACCTAATTAAGATTAGTGAGTGGGCTCACCAATGGAAATTGTCTTTTAATCCTGACCCTTCCAAACAAGCGGTAGAGGTGTATTTTTCTAGGAAATTAGATCCTCAAAACCCCCCTGTTGTCAGCTTCAATAACACTGCCATTCCCGTCCATAATTCTCAAAAACATTTAGGTCTCATTCTGGATAGCAAGCTAGCCTTCGATCGTCATCTCAATGAGAAGATTTTAAAGGCCAACAAAGTTATTGGTCTTATAAATAGACTTCGCAAGTTCCTTCCAAGGGATTCACTTCTAGCGATATACAAAGCCTTCGTAAGACCTCATTTAGACTACGGGGATATCGTATACGACTATCCAGGAAACTTTACTTTTTCTCAAAGGATTGAAGCTATTCAATATAACGCATGTCTTGCAATAACAGGCTGCTTTCGTGGAACTTCTAGAGAGAAGCTATACTCTGAACTAGGTCTCGAGAGTTTATGTGATAGACGTTATACTAGAAGACTTACTTTTTTCTACAAAATTGTGAAGGGGATGGCACCACAGTATTTATCTGAATACCTTCCACCTCTGAACAGAGCTTCAGCAAACCTTAGAGCAAGACCTCCCTTTTACTCGTTGTATTCAAGGACTGATCGATATTGCGCTTCCTTCTTTCCGTTTTGTGTATCTGAGTGGAATAAACTGGATAGTCGAATACGTGATCTCCCCTCAATTTCCAGATTCAAATGTGCTATTCTCAAATTCGTACGACCTAAAGGAGAATCCACCTTCAAGGCAACAAACACCCGAGGAGTGATCTTGCTGACTCGCCTCAGGGTTGGGTTCAGTCACCTGAGAGAGCATAAATTTCGTCACAATTTTTATGACACAGTTGATCCCTTTTGTAATTGTAGGACAAATTCAATTGAAACTACAGAACATTTCCTGTTGCATTGCTCGAATTACTCAAATGATAGGCTCGCAATGCTAGACGGTCTTCGGAATCTCAGTATACATTTATTTCCGCTTAATCCTGTTTTCCTTTGTAGGATTCTTCTATTTGGTGATCTTAGACTTGATACAAAAACAAATCGGAAAATTTTAGATATAGTTATCAAGTTTATTTGTGACTCGAATCGTTTCAGCGGACCACTGTTATAGATCTCTATTTATTTACGTTTATTATTTATTTATCTATTTATTTTTTGTTTCTCGGTCCCTATCCTTGGCGATATCACTTTGTGCCTTGCGAGGATAGGGGTTGCTTGTATGCTTGTATATATTTTTGTTTTTGTGTAATATACTTATAAAGAAAAAAAAAAAAAAATACTACGCGTTGATATGATTTGTCGCAATCTTGCAGTGTAGCATGGAAATACTCAACATTGGAATTTCTCACCTTTTTCACAGGGGAAACCTCATGTAAGTACCCAGTAACAGAAACTGAAATGAAAAAATTGATGTCAATGGTGTCAATAACAGCATAAACATAATTGAGGCATGATATGACTTTTTTTGGAGAATGCATTGAAAATAAAAAAAACTCACTGTTAAATCCATCCCCATGAGGTCTTTTGTTGGCAGAGGATCTACTTGTAGTAGATTCTAAAAATAAATTGATTGCCCCCGCAGCGAGCGTAAGCGAGCGAGGAGGCATAGTAGTTTCACGAGATAGGCGAAAGTCAGTTTCCGATTTTGTTCATCATCATCTTCCAACTTTCGTGTTGACGTTACACGGTGGTATACAATTATTAGCTGATTTTGCTTTTTTCCCGTTTAAAAGTATGGTACTGTAAGTGGGAGACAGAATTTTTTTCGTATCTCTTTTCTAATTTACTATCATATTATATTATATTATATTATGTTATTTAAAAAGTTCGTAAGCTAAAATTAATTAAACATTTTTTATATTACTTTTGCGTTTTTTTAGTGAAGTGAACAACAAGGATTTTGAAGCACAGCTTGAAATCTGAAATTTTGCCAACCATACATTTTATGTTTGTATATGTTTTAGCTCTAAATCTTTAATTTAATAAATTTTATTCAATGCACTGATTTTTGGTGGATCTTGCCATTTTAAATGGATTTTATGCAAGAAAGCCATATTACAAATTCTTGTTTTTCTTCTTTAACTGTCCTCCACTAGTGATCATGATCAATAAAAAACCTTTTTATATTTTTTTTCTTGCTATTTTATGTAACGTTGGCTATTTTTTGTTTTGAATTAAAGTTTGAAACGCAAATTTCTAATGGATTTTTCGCTTTAATTTTTTTTTTGAAAACGTTTTTTTTTTTTCTTTTGGCTCTTACATAATTTCTTTAACAAATCTTTCTTACTTTGATTATAAAATACGTATTCATGTTTCAGTTCACACATTTCTTTTGTTTGTACCAAATACTTTCTGATATTACTTGTTAAGCCTTATTTACACTTTTTGAAAGGCATATTAGCATCAGTGTGACATAGGCATAAAAGATCACAAAAAGTAACAAAGTTTTGTTTGTTTTTGTTTCCGTTGTATAGGCTTGCAATGTATAGCTTGCTGTGTGTACAAATTGAAAGGCTTGAGCGCGGGGGCATTTTTAGCTAAAGCTACATGCTAGTTATATACCTTACTCAATTCAGTTCTGTTTATTTTATAGCTTCTTTCTTACAACATGTCTCAAATCTCAGCATTTTTCATATGTAGGGTGTATCCATTTGTAAGAAATTTTCGAGGTAAGAAATTTTGCGATTTTGCCCCCTAATTACAAAATTGATGGAAAATTGCCCAATTGCGAAAATAAATTCCTCAAAATTTTCGAGAATGTTTTGAAATTTTTCTTTCTTGCAAAGTATTGCTCCAAATATGCAAGTTTCCAAACATGTATGTGTCCACATTTTTAGTACTGGACATTATGCGGACCATACCTCTGAATAGAACCATAATTGGTGAAGTAAATCTGAATCCTGATTTTGGGACCCTTCAAATGCGGAAACTTAGTCAGTGAAAATTTCTTACAATTAGGTAGATTTTTTTTAAAAAAAATGAAAAAGTAGTGATCATTACCGTGGCGCTGCCAAATTCTAGACACTAAAAACTCTGGTCATGAAAGTATATATACGCACAACTCTCACGGTATGGATGTATATTTTCATAAACAGAATTAGGAAGGCCAACAAGAAATAAGCAGCGCGACGGTACTTCTTTTGTTTTGAGTTTCACGAAAAATTCTCTATTTTTTTTGTTTTTCGAATAATTTTCATTGTTCTCGAAAATTAATGTTCCCGAAAAGGGGAACTTAACTAAAAATATCACAAGTTTTGTTTTTTGACCATTTAAAACAGCTTTAAAAATTATGAAAAACAGTTTTTGAATTTTTGAAAAAAAGTTTTTTCCAAAAAATAATCTCCATGGCAACATGACATCACAACGTTCAAGAAGAAATTGCTGACATACAAAATGTAAATAACTCAGCCAGTTTTGATTATATATTGTTAGAATCTTGTATGTAGGGTGGCCAGGATCCACACTAGCAAAATCAACAAAGAGGTTTTTTGCCATTGTCAATTTAGCTCGTTTCCAGACCCCTATTATTTTTTGCTGACAAAGCTATAAATCAACATCCAGAACTGTTGCTAAAGTACATTTTTGCTCCAAATGACGTCCAATAACAGCTTTTCCATTTTCAAAAATTTCAGTTCTCTTATCCGTGGACTTCATCATTTATAGCGCTGTCAGCAAATTATAGTAAAAGCCTGGAACCAAGTCAGAATAACAATGACAATAAATTTGTTTACTGATTTGACAACTACAGAAGTTCGTTACAATATGTATACAAAATTCTAGCAGCATATATACCCCCAAAACTGCCTGAGTTATTTACGTAGTATGTCAGCAGTTTCTTCTTGAACATTGTGACGTCACGTTGCCATGGAGATTAAATTTTGAAAAAAAACTTTAAATAACAATATCTCGAGAAAAAACGATTTTTAAAAAATTTTAAAAATTTAAAAACTGACTTTCATCATTTTTTGAATTCTTTCAAATGAAACAGAACAATCATTTATGATTTTTTGTGTTAAGTTTCCCTAAGGTACAAAGAACAAACCTTGACTTCCCTCATCATCATTATCCTGCTGTTGGTTAGTAGGTGCTTCGTGTTCTTCAGCTGAAACAATAAAACGTCCGAGTTAACATATGGAACTAATCCATATCTGTAAATGCAAATCTATTAACGACAAACATCATAAACGAAGACACATTTATATACACACTTTTGCTCGTCATGGTGTTACATCCATCAATTCACGTGGTGAAATGAGAACAGGTAGATCGAGAGATGCTACAAGTTCTTGAAATGTCAATTTGATCATTCTGTGATAATATTGTTGTTAGTTTATTCATGAAAATATTCACACTTGCTTGATGACTCCGGTATATCAACAAAACAGTAAACCATCTGTCATGAAAAGTTGACTTCCTTGCTTGAAATATAGTAAAAGCAGGCCAATGTTTAACATTCATCACACTTACACTTTCACTGTGTGCTACAAGCAAACTTTTGTACTTGTCTACATTATTATTTAAAACCAGAGAGAAAGAACTCATGTTTTCCTGAATATCAGTCATATCTGAAGCATTTGTTAGTTGAGTTTCTGTCAAAAGCAAAAGGTCTGCATTTGCAAGTTCTTGGTAGTGCTTTATTGAAGAAGCATGTTTTCTCAGTGATCTTATGTTTAGTAAAGCTATCTGCAAATAAAACTCTGTGTTTCCTAATGATTCATTAGGTTTTAATAAATTTTCTCTTTTTCTTAATCGTTGGTACTCTACATGAGACTTTTCATTAGCTTGAATAGCAGTAGGTGAGTAATTTCTTGTTAAAAACAATCCATTGAGTGACGTTGCACGACTGAATGCCACATACATTTGACCAGGATGAAAGTTCCTTTGTTTGTGCAATTGAAAACTTACAACAATCTTATTAAGGGATAAACCCTGAACTTTGTGCACAGTACAAGCATATGATAACACTAAGGGAAACTGTGTTCTTGTTACAGTTACTGATGCTTTCCGTTTGGACAAACTAAACTTAGATTCAGTTCTTTCAATAGCCATATAATTGCTTCCTTGAGCAAAGGTATTTTTTCTTTTCCTTCCTGCAGTGTTGTCATCAAAAAGTACAAATATAGTGTCACATTTTCCATATACAAAAGAAAAATGTTTAACAGTACCAATTTGACCATTGATAAGTCTGTCATCAATATCAACATTAGCAGTTAGCATGACTCGAGCTCCAATTTTTAAGGAGAGGTTGTACGCAAACCTCCTGTTTCATTGGCATTTTTCCCTCTGATGTTTTCAATAGCAAATTGAGAGAGTCCTTCAGGATAAGCATGCATTGCAAAAATACTAATTGCTGGGTTACTTATGGAAGCAAGCATTTGCTGATTATGCAAATTAACTAGATAGTTTTCTGCAAATATGTGTAACGCATCCCAGGGATAGTCTGCATCATTTACTGAAATAAATCTTGATTTGATAAGCATTTCATCTTCAAAAGTCAACGCGAATATTATTCAGCAAATCTATAAATTGGTTATCACCTTTCTGTCTCATTACTTCATCAAGTTCTGCAAGTTTAAAATTATGCCATAATTTCAAAAGGCCAATTATAAATCCAACTGTTGAAAACACTGGTTTAGCTAATACCGGTGGTAACTGATAAAGATCACCACTAACGATTAATGTTTTATTGGCAAATGGTATACAATCAGACATACCAAAAATTTCGCAGAGACGCTGATTTACCTGAAGCAGTAACTTGGAACTCACCATTGATATTTCATCAATTTATTTATTTATTTATTTATTTACGAATGTTTACCCAGGATAGCCTCTTCAGTTCCTTAAGGTACTGTTATCAATGAGGGTCCTGCGAAGGAGGTCCTAGAGCATTTAAAGCCCCCATTTGGGCTACGGAAGCTGTATTAACAGCAGCCGCTCAACTAGACAACCATCCTAGACATCATTCCTACTCTCTTGCTGAGTGCTAAGCAGAGAGGAGTGATTCACACTGTTATAGTCGCTGGCATGACTCGGTCGGGGATTGAACCCGCGACCTCCCGAACAGGAAGCAAGCACTCTACCGCAAGGCTACCAGTCGGTTAAAAATGACACTGATTTCCTCAAGCTTTAATCTTAAGCTGGTTCTCTGTCTATCACTGAATGGTATGAAATTATTGCATGGAATAACTAGTCCAGTATGAATAGTGGTTCCATCAATGTTAATTGCTGCAACACCTGTGGGAGCTAAAAGCATGATTTTCGCTTTAGAAATGTCACCGTTTCTAGATAATAATTTGTTTAAGACATTATACAAGCATCTAACAAGGTAACTCTTGCCACAACCACCAGAGGCTGTTAAAAAGATTTGCAAGGGCTGCAAAATTTCAGGTTGTTCAGATCTTTTGTTTTGAACAAACTTTTTTGCCCAAGTGTAGACAACATCAAAAATTTCACGTTGCTTTTTATTCAAGGATTCAATGCTAGTGTTTAATTCATCATCTGAGACAATTCTTGTTTCGTTTGACACTGGTGGCAAATCATTTGGAAATTCCTGGTCATTGTTTGTTTCTTCTTCATTAATATCTAACATGTTGTTAACAAGCTCTACAACTTCATCATTTTCCTGTTGTGCATGAGAATCTTGGTTTAGAATCATATCATCCCTATATGTTCTTAATGCAACATCTACAATTTCAGAGTTTGTTTAAACAACTCTTTATTTCTATTAACAATCTCCAATACATCTGGTTCTGCTAATTTATCAACATAAGTGTGATTAGATTTAAGGTCACTTTCTTCATCCCTAAATGGAAAGAATAACATCAAAATATGGTGTGCATATTTTTCTGGATACTTATGTTTGTTAGGTGTATAATAACGCAACACTTTCCTAATCTTTCTACATTTCAAACATTCCTTGGATGACATTAAAGGTATCTTTTTAGGAAGGGCAATCTGGCCATGGTTATCCTCAACAACTGCATCACTCAAAACTATTGGTTGGCTGTCATTTTGCATTTCTGTATACTCTTTACCATTATCAAGCCGGTAACATGCAGAAAATTGGACAAAGCATAAAGAGTCAATTATTTGAAATTTTCCTCCTAAGAAAGTTTTATTGGGTCTATCTATATATCTGTCAAGCATATTTCTTTTAAACACATCTGCACTATCTTCAGGCAGTTCATTAAGTTCTTCTTCACTTTTGAATATCCGAAAACGCTCATTCGGCAAATTAGTATTTACAAATGATACTTGAGGGTAGGTTTTCGGTAACCACAGTTCAGGCATTAGTTGATAAACAGCCTCTTGGACAGAACATTCTCTATTATCGCTATAAGCTTTTGCTAACTTACACATAGCTTCATACTTTGGGGATTCCATTTCTTTGCATTGATTCAGTGCTTCTTTCATTGCATTTGAACAAGAATTTTCACTTTTTGAAAAATATGCGCACATATAATAAATAGCTTTATAGTGATTAAAGACTGGCTGTAAATCAATGGCTTCCCATGCAAGCAATCCTTCTTCAAAATAATTATTCACAAAGCATGAATCAGTGTTTCGCTTCAAATGTATTTGAAAGTCACTTTGATCAGTTGATATAGACAAGGCACTTTCATATTCTTCTAATGAAATACCTAAGAAAGCAAGAGTCTCACTAATTGACAGAACGTTATTGAAATTCGGCTTATCAGGGTATAAGAAGTTCTTTTTCTTTGGATTTAATTCATTGTCAATATACTGTTTAACCTTTTGAAAAATAACTTGTTGCTTCATAAGAATTTCACTTTTCTCAGAAGGTGGCAAATCTTCTGGAAGTGGTTTAGCAATTATTGTCTTTCTTGTAAAAAAATGGCCATATCCGAATCGGCATTCCTTATGATTATACTTCTTACAGGTTTTAGAGTGATGGTGCACTTGATATCTAGATACAAGATCTCTAAGCTTTGATGTTTCACTTGGTATATTTGCTGAAACAACTGAATCAACAAATTCAGTGTATTGTTCTATCGTATCATCAGATAAGGATGGCATATTTTCACACCACAGTAAGCAATGTACATGGGGAGAGCCCCTGGTCTGAAATTCAACCCTGATGGCATAATACATAACCTTTCCAATTGGCCCTTTGATAACAATCTCTTTAAAAAAATTTTCAACACGGAATTGGAAGGGTCTAGCTAGCAACACAGGATTACTATTTAGCAATTCACATCTTTCAAAGTACGACATTTCTGCAATTCTACTAGTGGATAATTCAGAACCATTTAATTTGGAAATGATTACAAGCAACTCATCCCAACGCAAGTCAGCGCATGATAAAGTCAAAAAGAATGAAGGCAAACCAAGTTGTTTGACCATGGCTAAAACATCAGAAAGCATATTTTTCCAATATGCTGGAGAGCCCTTAACAGAGTTCATAAAACTGTATGCTTCATCATTTACAACAAAAGACTTGACAGTATCCTTAAAACTTTCAGTAAACATGCCCGCAGTAACATTCTGACCTGAAACCTTGCGCATTGCAACCGTCATTTGGTTTCGTAAATTAATTTGTTGAGACACAAAATTTGCAAAAAATAAATAATCAGCATCTGAGGCAAATCTTTGTATATAATTCAATAGCCTTTGATTGAAATACTTTGTGTGAGATAATTTAATCTCTCGTGTAGCTGAGTAACCAAATTTGCCTGTTGGAAATAAATCTGGAAAAGCAAGTTCCTCAACGAATTCATCTTTCAAAATATTCATGGGTGCTTTTCCTTGGCCTGGTGCAATTATGATATTTTCATCATCAGCTACAACATGAGGGCATTTAGGTATCAGTGTAGTTTCTACACAGTTTAATCGATGTTCATTCAGGGATCATCTCCTTCAAAATCATCAATTTCGTATCTACATCTAATGAATAGAACATCTTTATCATCAATAAAATTGATGGCAGGATAATTCTCAGACTTATTTCCAATAATATCAAAATCTATGTCATCATTTTCATCATCATTGATATATTTTACAGCAAAAAAATTGTCTGGGACTGAAAGGACATTCTATATATCAACATCTTTGTATAGATGATTAGCAGCCTTTAAATATTGTAAAAGGGAGAGCACCAATTCAGGCCTTACTGATTCTGCAATTACAGGAGAATTGTAACATAATTTCCTTTTCAACTTCATAAAAATAACACCACTATCATTAATTTTCCTAGGCAAAGTATTGCAAACATCATCAGTTTCTATAGGGATATTACAAACAGTACCTTTTATTTTTGGAAATTGACCTTTAGGCATAATTCGAACCTTTGCAAATAATATACGTTGGGAAATTATTATACGTTCAAGTTTATTCGCATTTTGAAAATGTGTTGGCAAATGGAACAATTCTAGTTTGTTGCTAACACTCTGGCAAGGTATTTCTTTTTTACACAATTTCTTATCACATGTTTTGCATATATAAAGAGAGTCATCAAAAGTTGTTATTGGATGACAATTTGGGTCAAAACCTTTTTTTGTTTACTTCTCTTCACAATAGATTTTAACTGATCTTTTATAAAGGCACCGATTACATGACACACATACACAGTACGGCCCCTCAAGAATGGCCTCTTTAAATTTCCTGACTCTTGAATAAGGATCTATATCTTGATGACTAATATTTGTTCGACGTTCTTTCTTGACTTTTTTAATACTCTCTGAATAACTCTGGTAGTGTTGTTTTCTTTTTCTTTTTACTTTTTCTGAATTATTTTCATAATACCTTTTCCTGGTTTCTTTTAGTTTATTGCAATTATTGTCATAATGACTTTTCCTGGCATCTTTTATTTTTTCACAATTATTGTCATAATAACATTTCCTGGCATTTTTAATTTTTTCGGAATTTCTTTTATATTGATCTTGTTTTTTTTCCTTAATCACTTTAAAATTTGTTTGGTAGTATTCTTGCTGAACCTTCCTTTTTTTGTCAATATTTTTGATATAAGACTCAGATCTTTTAAACTTACTAAAGCATTTCTCAAGTGATTTTTTACCTGTAGCATCTAAGGGATTAATTTTTACATAAACAATTTGAAAATAAATAGAATAACCATAAGTAGAAAAAACATATTGTCTAGCACACCCTACAGATAAAAACATCATTAATATAGATTTCCCCTCAGATTCTGGAAGTCCTCTACTATTTCTGCTATGAGAATCAAATATATAAATATTTCTATTGTTGTCTTTTAACATCCCAATACAATAACCTTCAATAAAAAGTATGGCACCTGACACATCATTACTGTAAAAAAGATCCTCATTCAAAAATGTAAATGCATCACTAGTATTTCCATCGGTAATTGCATTAGCATATCCGTCAGTAATACAAACAAAGTTTGCACATAATGTAACACTATCAATTTCAATAACGGTAGGCAACTCATCAACATACAAGGTTCTAAAAATTTTAGTTTTTTCATACAGCCTATTACCTTTATTTAAAACAAAATCTAAGTCTGCAGTTTTCCAGATCGACACTTTTCCTACACTAGTCCAAGATATAGACATGAGTGACATGCATGAACATTGCTTGCCAGAAGAAACACCAAATTTTGGATCACCTTGGTGGGAATTGCCAAAAACTATTTTCGAAATGTTTGTTTCTGCCATTTTTTTGTGTGTGGAGTTTTTGCTTTCAATAAGCAAGTATATATCACCCACTTTTCGTGGTAAAATAAATCAACTGCTCTTTGCAGCGAGTAGTAATCAATTTGCCAGGCACCTTCGGTTGTTAGACACAGTTATGCTCACCGACTTAACTAGTGGCAAGTGTCTTTTTTACACACCAGTACACAAATGGCAACAAGTGAAGTGTGTGAAGGTGAATAGCAAAGCACTGTTCATGCACACCAACTGTGGCAAGTGTCTTAAACTACACACCAAAACACGAAATAATAACTATAAGTTATAATAATAATAGTTAGTCTTTCTCCAAAGACTAACAAAAACTTCTGATAACGTAGGATTTCTATCAGATTCACTTTTGCACGCCTGCTGCAACAACGACAGAAGGTTGAGAGCTTTCCTCGCTATGACTAGCCTGTATCGGGTCGATCAAGTTCCAATGCGGAATAATGGATCCTTAAACTGCGGCTATGAAAGTGTACTCAGGAGAAGAAGAAGAAGAAGGAAAAAGCCGATTTTAACATATATTTCGCCCTACGGGGAAATATATAATAATCTATGCAACTTTCCTGACTTTTTCTTCCTCCAATTTTTATGTCATCCAATTAGGATACGTGGTTGTCTTGATTCAATACACTTCAATATAAGTTTATATATACTGTTGTTTATATTTGCATCTGTAAAGCCGGTTTTCCACTAGACGGAATATTCAGCGTGGTGCGGTTATTGTTTTTCTCCACGTGATCACTATTTGAACCATTTGATTGGCTGGCGGAATATTCCGCGGCGGAAAAGTTGAACTTGATCCGACTTTTCCGCGGACGCTTTCGGCGGAATTTCTTAAAAAAACAAAAGCCGCTAGACTCAAGCGGAATATTCCGCCTAGTGGAAAACCGGCTTAAAACCTAGCAGCGTTTCGCTCCCAAAATGCACTACGTTAAAATAAAGGGTGGAGGGAAGGCGCATTAAAACAAATAATTTACTTATTCATTCGAATGAAAAGAGCTTTTTTTGTATTGTAATATATTTACTTCGTCACACACAAGTGATATATTTTCCAAAAATCAAAGTTTTGCTTTAAACTTTCTGATTTTGAACTGAAAAATTTTAAATTAGTAACTACGGGCGTATAACTGGGGCGTGAAGAACTGCAACATTACACACACACGGACTGACAGACACAGCTGACAGATCAGCTACCTTGCGGCGCTGACCAATAAATAGTTTTTTATTTTCCACTCAGTTTCGTGTTGTTAAGTTTAACCTTTGCATTACTCTATCTGCTGTGTAAGTCACTGAACTAGCAATTCAATTATATTTTTTATAAGCATGGAAATTTATAAGCAATTTTTCTCAGATATGCATCAGATATGCATAACCCAAATCTTCATTCTGTTTGTTGCTTTTATATTGTAGGGTAACCTTGATGATCGGTATTCTGAATGGTAAACAACCAGTGAAAGTTGTTTCATGTGGTGGTGCATTCCGTTTGGATACTTGAAACACCTTGACAACATGTTACGAGAAAAGGTCATGAGTTCCCATAACGTATTGTACAGATAGATAAAACTGAAACTAGAAGCCTCATGGCTTGAACAATTTCCGCATCAGGCCTAGAGGAAATTGCCTTAGGCTTTCAAGATATCTGAATGACTATCCATTCTTTTCTTGCTGCTTATGTGAGAACAGGTCTATCACAATTCCCAAAATACGAGTTACGGTTCACATGGAAAATAAAATGATATTCGATAGAAGTGAACCAAAATCATTTGAAAAAAAGGCTGTATGGGATTGAAGACTTTCACAACACTATTAAACTATTAAAGTTATACAAGTAAACTCGTTTAAAAACTGAAGACCTCGGCTATTTATGACCAAATCTGCAAGTAACTGCCGACTTTGATATCAGGGCCTTACAATTGTTCTTCGTGCAGACCTTCCAAATTTTGCCAGAAATGTGAATTTGGTGATATATTTAAGTAAACATTACATGAAATTGTTCATAGCTTGCATTAATAGGAGCAGGAGAAACTTGGGCATTTCAAAGATTTTAATCCATGACATTTAACAGGATTACAAGAAGATAAAAATTATATTGCTTATACATAACTTAAATCAACATAACATACAATATGAAAATCTATTTCTACTAAACCTACCAGTGGCAGATCCAGAGGTAAGCCGCAACTTGTGTAGGAGAGTGTTAGCAATTCAAACATAACAGGTTCAAATAATCCCATTGATAATATGAACTGACCTACCAGTGGCAGATCCAGAGGTAAGCCGCAACTTGTGTAGGAGAGTGTTAGCAATTCAAACATAACAGGTTCGAATAATCCCATTGATAATATGAACTGAAGTCACAAATTATGTCAATGCGCTTCTCCACAAGTTGCAACTACACTCTAGATCCACCAGTCTCCATATTACCACTTCCATACAGTTTATAAATAACACCAATGTGCACGAAAAGACAAATGACACAATGAAACTTTGTTAGGATCTGTATGAAAATGTTCTTTTCAAACATGATATACCTTAAAGGGATTTTTTTGCGTGGACTAACTTTTGCGAGCCAAGGTTTGAGAGCGTGGAATAATTTTTTGAGTCGGAGCTTCTAAAGGAAAATGTTTGGATTTATATTTGCGAATGGGCACAAAGTGCAATGCGTGTACTTTATAATATAGCTAAAAGGGGAACTAAACTTGAAAATTTAATTTCTCAAAAATCTTTTTCTACTTAACCTGTCTGTTAATATAACTTAAAAAATCATAATTTTATAAGCAAAAGAACTTTTATTCTATATGAACGAGCTCTTTATATTTCTGCATAAAGCCGGTTTTTTTCAAGATCGCTGAAAAGTTTGACATCTGGAGCCGAGAATTTATAATGACGTAGAAAAGTTCAAAATAAATGTAGCGTATGTTATACAAGAAAAAGGAACATGCCTGAAAGTAGCAGTGATGAAAGTTTTAATTACGAATTTTTATATACGAACAACAAGTTAGTTTATAGCTTTGAGCCAACGGTATCTTCATCAGAAGATGAAGACAACGATAATTCTGAAACCAATCGTACTGAAAGCGGTCGTACTGCTGAAAGCAATCGTACTGAGTATACAGAGTGGTGCCTTTGTCAAAGCGAACCATTTCCATGCCTGCCACATTGCAAAACCAATGGGTGCTTGATAAGTACAAGGAAATAGTTAATATACGAAAGGTACACAGAGCCAAAAAATGAGGAAATAAAATCATGAAATTTTGCGTGGATTTATTTTCACGAATCGTTCATTTCTTGACGTTTTGCGACAATTTATTTTTAAATATTTTTAAATGTTGCAAAACTTAATCCACGCAAAAAAACTCCCCTTAAGGTATTGTGTCCTAGAACATATTACACTCCAAATTTTCACAAGGCTTTAGTGATTACATTGCATGTATATAATTGGTTGGATTCGAATCATCATCCAAAGTTTGTTTTCTTGACATATATCCAAACTAATTCATTGTGCCTCCATTGAGCGGTTTGCCGTACTTTATAAAACATGAACCGACCAGAACCGACCAGAACCCAGCAGGAACCCACCAGAACCCAGCAGGAACCCACCAGAACCCAGCAGGAACCCACCAAAAACCGACCAGAACCCAGCAGAGACATACCAATACGGACCCTGCAAACGGGACCCAGGACCATAAAATCAAAGGTGGGAGCCGCGTCCCGCGACACTAAAATCAAAAGTGGGACCCGATACCCGAGACCCGAGACCCTAAAATCAAGGGTGGGACCAGGGATCTTTACATCAAAGGTGGGACCCAGGACCTAGGACCCTCAAATCAAAAGTCAGACCCGGGATATGGGTGCCGAAGTGTGCACAAAATTTCTCTAAACAAACAATTCTCTTGATTGTGTCGAGTTGCGTAATAATAATGTATTGCAATGTAGTTTTTCAGCTTTGCAAAGTGGATCTATTTGAAAGTGCAGTAATTTCCTAGACACCAGTCACCAATATCACCAGTGTGATATCGTGAAGTATTAAAATTTATTTGTGCACTACTAACTTAAATAATCGTGTGGGTGATTTTTTGTAACGTGGTAAAAGGCCTACTGGAAAAGTGGGATCCGGGAATCGGGACTCCCAACCCTACATACAACAGGTGGGACCCAAGACCAGGGAGCCTATATGTGATAGGTGGGACACACCAGATTCAGATCCTTTCTCCCTTATACAATTGTAGCTCGGAGAACTGTGAATTCTTTCTTGTTAACTTCAAAGCTGGAGCCACGTGTGATAATGTAAATGTTAATCAATACTTCTTTTAACAAAAAGTGTCAAATCATTTTCTCATTAAAAATAAAAGGCTGTGTGCTAATATATATCTTTTTAAGAGAATTGTTTGAGTCCTGGGTCCTGGGTCTCGCCTTTGATTTTTAGGGTCCTGGGTCCCGTTTGCAGGGTCTGTATTGATGGGTCTCTGCTGGGTTCTGGTCGGTTCTTGGTGGGTTCCTGCTGGGTTCTGGTCGGTTCCTGCTGGGTTCTGGTCGGTTCTGGTTGGTTCTGGCCGGTTCATGTTTTATCAAGTACGGCGGTTTGCAGGATTATTTTGAACAATGTAATCTTAAAATCTTTTAAATGTGAATTTAAAGCTAATCAGTCCAACACAGTGATAACTTGACTGACCATCATTGTACAGTGATGAATAATTTGATAACAGTCTGGAATTCCCCAAATTAGCTACTCCCTTCTTTAATTTATTACTGCTTTTCAATTCACTATGATGTTTCAGAGCCAGAAAAACAGTTTTATAAGACATATCATTCACCAATATCTTGCACATATTTATAGTTGCAGTATGTATGTTTGGATCAATTCATTCACACAACATAGGTGATTTGTGCTGCTATGACAATGTCATTTGTTTTTTGTTTTTGTTTTTCAATTTCTTCAACTTTCGGTGTAATATTTATTAAATGAAACGAACATATTTCATGCATTTATTGATAGGACGTATTCACCAGTAATTTTGATACTACATACATTTCTGCTGTGATATTTAAAGTTTTTTCACAGCAAAGTTCAGTTAGGACCACTCGACCAAAACTTGCGATAAAAAGCGTTTCATACTACTTTATGACAGCCACACGAGGAAGTGCATTCACAACGTTTTCTTCTGATTTGGGAATACAAGATTGAGAAATGTATTGTAAAGTCGTGAAAGAAATAATTATCAATCTGATTTAATTTGTAACTTAGGACTCTTTACTTTGTACATTCACGTTGATATAAATAAATTGTCCAGAACAAATTATTTGTGTTTTTTCTATGAAGCCCGAGAATATGTGAATAGAATTCGTCGAGATACAGACGAAGTTCATCGTAGTATCATACAGTTTATCTAACAATTTCAGACCATCTAAAATATGCCATATATGGCATATAGCTTTACGTCATTCGTAATGGTGCATTAAACTGTGCGACCGCCAGTGAAGGACCAGGACGGCACGACGGTCAGGTCAGGTCAGTAGCTGCTTTGTTGTTCACCCTTATTGCTTTATCTGTCCCACCTTATCCCTGGTGTTGCTTAATTAGCGTGCTAATACTGATGAATGATTTGGTTGTTCAAAGGAGGCGCGCTCTGGGTTTGCATTATTTAAATAATTTAAATTGATAATGGTGATGATAATTATGTATGTATGATGGATTAATGGCGCTATTACACTTTCGTACCCCCCTAATTTTATTGATGTTTCTTATGCAGAATTTCACGCTGATTCATATTCACATAAGAACTTGGGTCTGAAAATCAACAGAAAGGAAGTTATTCGCCATCAAAAATTTGGAAATATCTTCGGTCCATACCATAACTGTCGTCCGCCATTTTTAAAGTTTCTCGCAATATGATGAAACCTGGTTTTCACTCAACTTTGATCCCCAGTTCGTGATTCTTTACTTTCCTATTTCGTGCGATTTAATTCTATTCATGAATGAAACAAATGAATCTATTTATTAGCTTCGGTTAATAAATATTATTGGTTGAAAATAATTTTTGATTGTTTTAAAACAAAGTCTGCTTTTTCAGTCTTTTTTATGATGGACTTATGAGATCATATACATATGATCATAATGCAGGTGGCATACTATGTTTGTCCTCTCTTGTACGCATTATGTGTATAAAAATTTGCTTTCAAAAAAACTTCAGAGGGGGAGTTTCTTGATTAATGGAGTGGCAATTGATTAACCCAGGTGGCAAAATCTGTGTCAAAACTTAATACATTGATTTATTAGATTTATTAGAATATATAACCTGTTACAGGATTTCTATTGCATAATTAATCACCAATAATACAGAAAGATGCACTCATCTAAACATCTTCCTAATGGCCAATTCACTTAAGGTAAAATAATTTTCGCTCCAAAATAAGTCAATCACTAGCGTCTATAAACTTACGTAAAGTGACAGGGACTTTATATAAGTGAGGGAAGCACCGCGAAGAAGAGAACAGACTGTATTGAAGAAAGTGAGAAAGAAGAAAAACCAGGTCTTCAGGATCAGCGAGACACGAGATGCGAAGCGATGGATTATGATTATGAAGTAAAAATGGCGGACGACAGTTATGGTATGGACCGAAGATATTTCCAAATTTTTGATGGCGAATAACTTCCTTTCTGTTGATTTTCAGACCCAAGTTCTTATGTGAATATTAATCAGCGTGAAATTCTGCATAAGAAACATCAATAAAATTAGGGGGGTACGAAAGTGTAATAGCGCCGGATTAATTTACCCACGTTGCCGGCTAGTCGTTTTAAAACGTACAAGGGGCAAATAATAATAAGTATCTAAGAAGGCGATTCCACTAAGGTTGGGAGAATGAACCTAGAAATTCTATAACTTATGCATTTAAATGCCTACTGAGCTTTGAAAATTTCTCCAAATTTATAGATCGGCTTATAAATGGTAAAAAAAACTTCTCAGCTCTTTGCACATTATTTTAAAAAAAACACAGAGGGGAGGCTAATCTATATATTAATAGCCGATTCTCTGTCTGTCTGTCTGTCTGTCTGTCTGTCTGTCTGTTTGTTTGTAAGTCACGCAAAATGGTAGATTGAGTTGTGAGCGAAATTATTTCTTTTTTTGTGTGCGACGTGAGTTCGAAGCAAATACATTGCAACCCCAATCGAACGTGACTTTTTTTGGCTGATGAACTAATAGGAATAACGTTTCGTTTTTATTATTTTGTTAGTTTTATATTCCACGTTGACTTGGCTTTGAAAACAATACATCAACTAAATACAAAGAAACTAACTGATAAAACATTTTGGACAAAAAGCAGCCGTGGGAGAACGTGGTAGCATCTCGGTTTGCCAGTGTATCCTAACGTATCCTTGCCTGACTGTCTGAGACGGGTGAACTTTTTTTTCGAGTAATGAAAATGTTTAAAAACCTATAGGTAAAAATCACAATCATAAAACAAAATATTTTATTTTGCTTTTGTCATAATAGTTGTCTTTAATCGATTTCTTTTAATCTATTTTATTTTATATCAGATCGAACGTTTTTTTTATTCACTTGATTCATTTAGCACGTGCCTTTTCTTCTCTCCTCCCGTGTGATCTTTTTAAGAAGAGAAACCATTTCCCCCTTACGTTTGATAGCACCCATGTTAGAGCGCGTAACTTTTTTTAAACAAAAGTTAATAAAAAGTTGAAGTTTTCTCTCTATACGTTTTGAGTGTATTGTTACACTGATAAAAGATTGGTTTTACCAGAGGTTGTGACTTCGAATCTGCTTCTGGTTGTACGAGCCGTTTATAAGGAAATTTGACGTTTATTGATACAGTGATACAGAGCAGGTGGACATGGGCGGCGAGCGACGCCGCCTTGGCGGCTATATTAATAAATGTTCTTGTGCAGCAGATCTTATGCTCCTTAAAGATGTCGCATCGTCTGACCGACATAACACGAATTGCATTGCAAACCTGAAATTTTGAAATTTAACTAAGCATAGAAACATTATTGTGGCATTAATAATATTCGAATAGAATGGAACCAACACTTTAAAGTTTTACGATATATTTCGACATTACTGCCATCATCACCTAGTCTAGAATCAATAAAATCAGTTTAATAACAGATAAAATATTAAAAAATTTCAGTATTACACACCTAGAAACCTACATACAACTGCACTATGCGAAATCTGATTTCAAAATTTTATTATGTGTGTGACCTATATTCATCTTTTGTATTAATACTAGGCTTAAAGCTGTTAATAATCAAAGCTTCTTTTATAATAATTGCAGTTGGGAATTTGAAGCGTCAAGTATTTCTACGTCAGGGTCGTTGTGCTTGAGTTTAAACATTTAGTAAATTTAGTATAGTATAGTGGTTATCACTCTCGTATTTCAAGCGGGAGATCGGGGTTCAATTCCCCTTGGCGGCGATTCACCATGCGCGAGTGAATGTATATACCTTAGCGCCGGGTTGACCCTTGCCATGTGAGGGAAATTGGGTAGATGATACATCGGCTGTTGCAGGAGGTAACCCAGAAGAGCACAGGCCCTTGATTGGGTTTGTGTCACTCATTGAGAGTGTCAAATACTTCGGAGCCTCCAACGTAAGCCGTGGCCACTCCTGGAAAGCAGATGCAATAGCGACTGAGTGAGGCTAGCCACGTAAAACAATACCAAATAAATAAATAAATAAATTGTCCAACATAGCGGGATTTACATCACGGATATGTAACTTGATAAACTATGCCACTTTTCAACGATTTCTCAATAGATGGCTTCAATGATGGATGTACAGTTTTCAGTTTTCTCAACATTAGAGTGACTTTAACTGGAAGTTCTAATTTTTTCAATGAATATATACTTGAATTCTCTCACGATACTGTAAAAATATCATTTTATCCTCAACCTTTTCGCTCTCTTCCGGTTCATCGGTTTGCTTGTTCTCAGGTTCCACAATTGATCTTATACACTTAGCAATAGTTGGATCATAAAAAGGATGGAGGGTACTGATTGTTGTTCAATAAGTTCTTAGCCTTTTCCAAACTCACATGTATGGACTTCCATGAACTGCAGGCACAAATTATGTGGTGAACCATGCCAGACACCACCGATCGTTTATAGATTTCTGGAGCCAGAGAATGGTCTTTTTGCTGTACTAAGTTAAACTGATTATACCATTTTTGTCACGTTAATGTTAATGTATAAATAGTTTAACCTAACATTTCTTCTTTATATTGTGTATTAAGGCTAATTTACATTCTAGTCTATTTGCTTTACATTGCAAAATGATTTGTAATTATTATGGAATTATATATATACATCAAACTTTATGCTTGTTAAGTTGTAGCAATTCTTCAAAACCTTTTGGAAACATTCTAAAATTTGATCTAAAATTTTAAAGTTTTGTTCTGATCCTTTTCACAATTCCAAGGATCTAGAAAAACTGCTGATCAACTTGCTTTTTTACCAGACAATAAGTTCTATTGTATTTTTTCTTCTGCAAAAAAAATCTTTTATCTCAAGCCAATGTATATTTGTTACAGTATCTATTGTCTGTATTCACAAAAGCAGTGTCTGGGATTCTTAACAAACACTAGCCGCCAAGGCGGCGTCGCTCGCCGCCCATGTCCACCTGCTCTGTATCACTGTAACAATAAACGTCAAATTTCCTTATAAACGGCTCATACAACTTGTGTTCAACCAGAAGCAGATTCGAAGTCACAAGCTCTGGTAAAACCAATCTTTTATCAGTGTAACAATACACTCAAAACGTAGAGAGAGAAAACTTCAACTTTTTATTAGCTTTTGCTTTAAAAAAGTTACGCGCTCTAACATGGGTGCTATCAAACGTAAGGGGGGAAATGGTTTCTCTTCTTAAAAAGATCACACGGGAGGAGAGAAAAAAAGGCACGTGCTAAATGAATAAAGTGAATTAAAAAAACGTTCGATCTGAAACGCATAACAATTAAAAAAAAGAAATTAAATTATTAAAAGAAAAGCAAAAAAATATTTTGTTTCATGATACTCTTTTTTTACCTATCGGTTTTTAAACATTTTGATTGCTCGAAAAAAAAGTTTACCTGTCTCAGACAGTCAGGCAAGGATACATTAGGATACACTGGCAAACATGCTGCCAAGTTCTGCCACTGTATACTTTTTGTCCAAACTGTTTAATCAGTTAGTTTCTTTGTATTTAGTTGATGTATTGTTTTGAAAGCCAACGTAGTCAACGTAGTCCTTGGAATATAAAACTAACAATAATAATAAAAACAAAACGTTATTCCTATTAGTTCATCAGCCAAAAAAAGCCACGTTCGATTGGGGTTGCAATGTATTTGCTTCAAACTCACGTCGCACACAAAAAAAGAAATAATTTATTGCTCACAACTCAATCTACCATTTCGCGTGACTTACAAACAAACAAACAAACAGACAGACGGAGATTCGGCTATTAATATATAGATATTTAAATGGTGTCACTATATGCATTTTCCAGCTGTAACTGTTCAAGCACACAAGCTCAGGCAAACAGATTACACTAAATGGAAATCAGTATAAGTAGTTAAAACAAGTTGGTAATCTAAAAATGTTATCACTTACAGAATTTTACCTGAATTGGGCATTTCTAAGGACTTAATGTGACTTAATTGATAGCCCATTGTGTAATAAGCAACAGAACATACGCCTCCAGTGACATGGAATTAAGTGTAAGATCAGGTATAAAAAGTAAATCCTGAGACAGTGAAAAATGGAGTGAACAAACATTTTTAACAGAAAAAATATGTTTTAAAATTTGTCATCTAACCTTTCTCTAACATTTTTACCATGAGGCATTCAATTGCATGGTAATAATCGATCTTGAAGGGTAAATTAACTTTTGCTTGTACTTTGTACAAGGTCTGGATAGGGTAAGGTTTGATGTCAATGATAGTGCTTTTACCTAATTATTCTTAGTTAAGCCATTATTCTTAGATCTGAAGACATGTTATTTTTGTTCTACTATTTTTGCTCTTTTTAGTTAGTATTGGAAAGATTGAAAACTGGAGTTGAAAAGTAGACTGCAAAGTGTGTTTTCGTTTTGGCTACTGGTGTTATATGGTAAGTAAGCTTATTGTTGATAAAACAAATGATCTAGAATGCACATAGTTTTACCCACTGTTTGTTAGTTTTAAAGCCTTAAGCTACTGCCTTTTTCTGTCTGCTATATGAGAATGTCAGTTACAGTTGCAAAAACAAGAAAAACCTGCAATTGAAAATTAAAAATAGTAGCCAGAAAAATAAAATAAATAGCATTTACATACAGCCAAAATCTACAATTTAGCATACTTGTTCATTCTAGATCATGCCAAAGGGAAAATACAAAATAGGCCCTGTACTGGTAAATGAAGCTATTCTATTTGCTAACTTGTGGATTAACAGTATAAAATACATTAGCCAACAATTTCATATCCATGGATTTTTTTAGAAAAAATGTCATCAAGGGAAGTGTCGAGTGAAAGGCTGTAGATTTTACAGTATTACTTTAAAAAATTTGCCTGTGCATGTCAAAAGACATGGTCTTACGTTGGCTGAGCACAATTCATTGTCTAAGCCATCTGTTGAACATGCAAAGCAGCAAGCTCAGGGTAAATCTTGTATGAAATATAGAAAAATTGAGATATGCTTTCATGGTTTATGCAGGAATAAGCAAAATCCATACCATGACCTGACTAGACATCTAAGGTTGCAGCATGGTATAACTAGAAAAGAGTACGAAGAAGACAGGTAAGATGCTTTCCTCAAACACCATATGTTAATTACCTTTAAGGGGATTAAATTTTGCGTCGACAAATTTTTGCAAGTCCCACCTTGAGTGGGGTTTGCAAGGATTAATTTTTGCGAGTTAGGCTTCCTTAAGAACAGTGTGTGGATTTATTTTTGCCAAAGGACTATCAAAATTCAAAATAACATTCCTAAGTAAAATTCATATATTTTATCGATTAAATTTTTCTTTCTCTCTTCTTTCAAACAGCATACAGTCGACGTTTGTTATCTTGAGCCCTTAAGGCACCGGGGAAAATTTTCGGAATAACTTGCGATAATGACCGTTTTGTAGCCTAAAGCTGCTTGAAGGGATCAGGAATAGTTCGACATAGTGACTACTAAAACTGTTACATCCGCGATGTAAGAATGAGTTTCTAAAGTATTCAGCCACTGCGGTTTTCAAAGTTATGGCACAAATACGTATCATCACCCTTATCAAAAAATTCTCTCTTCGTACCTTTTTTTCGATGAGTATCTTTTAGGTTCTGGAAAAGATAAAAATCTCAAATTTTCAGCATGAAACCTGTCTGAATGTGCGGTAAAGAGGGTATTTCCGCAGGGTAAATTTCCGACTTTCTTGGTACGCAAATGATTTTTACAGCCCATAGAATAAAGAAAGAGAGAGAAAAAGTTTTAGATTTTGCGTGGATTTATTTTCGCGAATCGTCCATCTCTTGGTGTTTTGCGAGGATAAAATTTTGTGAAATCGGCCAAATTTAATCAACGCAAAATTTAATCCCCTGAAAGTATTTTGTAGTTTTGTTTAATTACCTACCTTATTCTAGGAAATTAACGTGCTAGAAAATTAACGCGGTTTTCTGAAAGTCGCTTTAATTTTATATGCCTTAGTTTTCTAGCGCGTTAATTTTGTGAGGGGATGATATTATAAGGCGTTAATTTTCTATGCATGTTTTTTCAAGTATTTTTTAATAAACGAAATGTACTTCTTTGATACAACTTTTCCTGATATAAAGCCTTTACCCTCTTATGTATACCAGATGTATCAACTCAAATCCCGTGGGATAAGTCCAACCACATGCAATCTGATGTTTTCTGACGAACAACTGCACGTTCGTTTGGAAAATATAAGATTTCATGTGGTGTTATGTTACTTTAGGAAAAAGTCCTTATAAAAATCCGCGTTAATTTTCTAGACTTTGAAAACTGCTAGCTTGATTCGCGTTAATTTTATTGGAAAGTCAATATCAAAAGTCTTCAACCGCGTTAATTTTCTTCGCGTTAATTTCATACGCGTTAAATACATTACGCGTTAATTTCCTAGAATAAGTTAGCTGAATAAATTCAGTTCACTAACGCGTGTTGTAAAAATGGCGGTGCCGGCGAAACAGCTTAACTCGAAGAAAGTTGAGACATTCTAAAACGCAGGTTACTGTTCTCACGAATCATAAACTTGACCTCATTTCCATGATGAATCTCACCTTCAAGAAGGATATTACGTAGACCTTAGAAATAGATGTCAGTGCATGTAAGATGTGTTCTTAATTCAGAATTTCCGCTACTCAATCGTTCAAATGCCTTGTGGATGGTAGCCCGTCGCTTTTTTGTGGTAGCCCGTGGTAGCCCGTGGGTAGCCCGTCCTTTTTACAAGAGTTTGACTGGTAGCCCGTGAGCCCGCCTTTTTCTAAAAATTTATATTTTTTTTTCTAAGGTAAATGGATAGGCTGGATTCATGTCTATTCCTCTGTCAGACTAGTTTTGAAATTTAGTTTTCTGCAAAACTGCGGGCTCACGGGCTACCAGTGAAATCCTTGTAAAAACGACGGGCTACTCACGGGCTACCACGGGCTACCAAAGTAAAAGACGGGCTACCATGTCTGACAAAGTCTTAGACAGTATTGGCAGAAAGCAATTGGTGCTACTCAATCACAAAACACGAAGTTCGCCTCGTTTCCATGACGAGCCTCACTTTCATGTAAAGACTTACGTAGACCTTAGAAATAGATGTCGGTGCATGCAAGATGTGTTCTGAATTCAGAATTTCCGCTACTCAATCGTTCAAATGCCTTGTGGATGGTAGCCCGTCGCTTTTTTGTGGTAGCCCGTGGTAGCCCGTGGGTAGCCCGTCCTTTTTACAAGAGTTTGACTGGTAGCCCGTGAGCCCGCCTTTTTCTAAAAATTTATATTTTTTTTTTCTAAGGTAAATGGATAGGCTGGATTCATGTCTATTCCATTGTCAGACTAACTTTGAAATTTAGTTTTCTGCAAAACTGCGGGCTCACGGGCTACCAGTGAAATCCTTGTAAAAACGACGGGCTACTCACGGGCTACCACGGGCTACCAAAGTAAAAGACGGGCTACCATGTCTGACAAAGTCTTAGACAGTATTGGCAGAAAGCAATTGGTGCTATTCAATCACGAAACACGAAGTTCGTCTCGTTTCCATGACGAGCCTCACTTTCATGTAAAGTCTTACGTAGACCTTAGAAATAGATGTCGGTGCATGCCAGATGTGTTCTGAATTCAGAATTTCCGCTACACAATCGTTCAAATGCTTTTCAAATGGTAGCCCGTCGTTTTGCTGTGGTAGCCCGTGGTAGCCCGTGGGTAGCCCGTCCTTTTTACAAGAGTTTGACTGGTAGCCCGTGAGCCCGCCTTTTTCTAAAAATTTATATTTTTTTTTTTCTAAGGTAAATGGATAGGCTGGATTCATGTCTATTCTATTGTCAGACTAACTTTGAAATTTAGTTTTCTGCAAAACTGCGGGCTCACGGGCTACCAGTGAAATCCTTGTAAAAACGACGGGCTACTCACGGGCTACCACGGGCTACCAAAGTAAAAGACGGGCTACCATGTCGGACAAAGTCTTAGACAGTATTGGCAGAAAGCAATTGGTGCTATTCAATCACGAAACACGAAGTTCGTCTCGTTTCCATGACGAGCCTCACTTTCATGTAAAGTCTTACGTAGACCTTAGAAATAGATGTCGGTGCATGCCAGATGTGTTCTGAATTCAGAATTTCCGCTACACAATCGTTCAAATGCTTTTCAAATGGTAGCCCGTCGTTTTGCTGTGGTAGCCCGTGGTAGCCCGTGGGTAGCCCGTCCTTTTTACAAGAGTTTGACTGGTAGCCCGTGAGCCCGCCTTTTTCTAAAAATTTATATTTTTTTTTCTAAGGTAAATGGATAGGCTGGATTCATGTCTATTCCTCTGTCAGACTAGTTTTGAAATTTAGTTTTCTGCAAAACTGCGGGCTCACGGGCTACCAGTGAAATCCTTGTAAAAACGACGGGCTACTCACGGGCTACCACGGGCTACCAAAGTAAAAGACGGGCTACCATGTCTGACAAAGTCTTTGACGGTATTGGCAAGAAAGCAATTGGTGCAACTCAATCACGAAACACGTAGTTCGTCTCGTTTCCATGACGAGCCTCACTTTCATGTAAAGACTTACGTAGACCTTAGAAATAGATGTCGGTGCATGCAAGATTCAGAATTTCCGCTACTCAATCGTTCAAATGCCTTGTGGATGGTAGCCCGTCGCTTTTTTGTGGTAGCCCGTGGTAGCCCGTGGGTAGCCCGTCCTTTTTACAAGAGTTTGACTGGTAGCCCGTGAGCCCGTCGTCTTCCAAAGTTTTGTAATTTCTTTTCTAAGGTAAATCGAAAGGCTGGATTCATGTCTATTCCTCTGTCAGACTAGTTTTGAAATTTAGTTTTCTGCAAAACTGCGGGCTCACGGGCTACCAGTGAAATCCTTGTAAAAACGACGGGCTACTCACGGGCTACCACGGGCTACCAAAGTAAAAGACGGGCTACCATGTCTGACAAAGTCTTAGACAGTATTGGCAGAAAGCAATTGGTGCTACTCAATCACAAAACACGAAGTTCGCCTCGTTTCCATGACGAGCCTCACTTTCATGTAAAGACTTACGTAGACCTTAGAAATAGATGTCGGTGCATGCAAGATGTGTTCTGAATTCAGAATTTCCGCTACTCAATCGTTCAAATGCCTTGTGGATGGTAGCCCGTCGCTTTTTTGTGGTAGCCCGTGGTAGCCCGTGGGTAGCCCGTCCTTTTTACAAGAGTTTGACTGGTAGCCCGTGAGCCCGTCGTTTTCCAAAGTTTTGTAATTTCTTTTCTAAGGTAAATCGAAAGGCTGGATTCCTGTCTATTCTATTGTCAGACTAATTTTGAAATTTAGTTTTCTGAAAAACTGCGGGCTTACGGGCTACCAGTGAAATCCTTGTAAAAACGACGGGCTACTCACGGGCTACCACGGGCTACCAAAGTAAAAGACGGGCTACCATGTCTGACAAAGTCTTAGACAGTATTGGCAGAAAGCAATTGGTGCTACTCAATCACAAAACACGAAGTTCGTCTCGTTTCCATGACGAGCCTCACTTTCATGTAAAGACTTACGTAGACCTTAGAAATAGATGTCAGTGCATGTAAGATGTGTTCTTAATTCAGAATTTCCGCTACTCAATCGTTCAAATGCCTTGTGGATGGTAGCCCGTCGCTTTTTTGTGGTAGCCCGTGGTAGCCCGTGGGTAGCCCGTCCTTTTTACAAGAGTTTGACTGGTAGCCCGTGAGCCCGTCGTTTTCCAAAGTTTTGTAATTTCTTTTCTAAGGTAAATCGAAAGGCTGGATTCCTGTCTATTCTATTGTCAGACTAATTTTGAAATTTAGTTTTCTGAAAAACTGCGGGCTTACGGGCTACCAGTGAAATCCTTGTAAAAACGACGGGCTACTCACGGGCTACCACGGGCTACCAAAGTAAAAGACGGGCTACCATGTCTGACAAAGTCTTAGACAGTATTGGCAGAAAGCAATTGGTGCTACTCAATCACAAAACACGAAGTTCGTCTCGTTTCCATGACGAGCCTCACTTTCATGTAAAGACTTACGTAGACCTTAGAAATAGATGTCGGTGCATGCAAGATGTGTTCTGAATTCAGAATTTCCGCTACTCAATCGTTCAAATGCCTTGTGGATGGTAGCCCGTCGCTTTTTTGTGGTAGCCCGTGGTAGCCCGTGGGTAGCCCGTCCTTTTTACAAGAGTTTGACTGGTAGCCCGTGAGCCCGTCGTTTTCCAAAGTTTTGTAATTTCTTTTCTAAGGTAAATCGAAAGGCTGGATTCCTGTCTATTCTATTGTCAGACTAGTTTTGAAATTTAGTTTTCTGCAAAACTGCGGGCTCACGGGCTACCAGTGAAATCCTTGTAAAAACGACGGGCTACTCACGGGCTACCACGGGCTACCAAAGTAAAAGACGGGCTACCATCACTGACAAAGTCTTAGACAGTATTGGCAGAAAGCAATTGGTGCTACTCAATCACGAAACACGTAGTTCGTCTCGTTTCCATGACGAGCCTCACTTTCATGTAAAGACTTACGTAGACCTTAGAAATAGATGTCGGTGCATGCCAGATGTGTTCTGAATTCAGAATTTCCGCTACACAATCGTTCAAATGCTTTTCAAATGGTAGCCCGTCGTTTTGCTGTGGTAGCCCGTGGTAGCCCGTGGGTAGCCCGTCCTTTTTACAAGAGTTTGACTGGTAGCCCGTGAGCCCGCCTTTTTCTAAAAATTTATATTTTTTTTTTTCTAAGGTAAATGGATAGGCTGGATTCATGTCTATTCTATTGTCAGACTAACTTTGAAATTTAGTTTTCTGCAAAACTGCGGGCTCACGGGCTACCAGTGAAATCCTTGTAAAAACGACGGGCTACTCACGGGCTACCACGGGCTACCAAAGTAAAAGACGGGCTACCATGTCGGACAAAGTCTTAGACAGTATTGGCAGAAAGCAATTGGTGCTATTCAATCACGAAACACGAAGTTCGTCTCGTTTCCATGACGAGCCTCACTTTCATGTAAAGACTTACGTAGACCTTAGAAATAGATGTCGGTGCATGCAAGATTCAGAATTTCCGCTACACAATCGTTCAAGTGCCTGTCCTTTTAGCATGAGTAACAAAACTGACATTTACAATTTCAACAATCAACTTTGATTATCTCCATTGACAACCACGGCCTCGCTTTCATGCCAAGCTTCGTTTTCAAGATGCATGTTAAAAGTACACATGTCAGCAAAGATTAGTGTGAGCAATGACGTGAAAGCTTATTGGACACCTCAAAGTAAATTCACCATGTCTACCACTATTTGAAGATGTTTTAGTAGCAAAGTTGACTTTTGCTCTTTGAAGCATCAACTTTGATCATCTGCGGTCAACTAAAACTAGGGTTAGGGTTTCTTAGATTGGCTTGAAGGAGAGTGCGTCGTCCCTCCATCGCCAAAATATTTTGAATGGTATAAGTAGCAAAGCCGACTTATATACATGAAAGCATCAACTTTGACAAACATCTTTTTTTGAAATCAGTCATCCTTAACAGATGTGAGTATATATAAAAAATATTTCAGCTCTCTGAATTTCTTTCTTTAACGATGTCTGAAATGTCAGAGGAAGTACTGGCAAAGTTATTTGAAAGCCCAGCGGAGGTTTACAGTAGTGAGGAAAGGTTGGCACAGGTTATTGCGGACGTGTTGTCTCCCCCTAAAGCACAATCGTTTCTTATAATCAGTTCAGACGAAGAAGAACAAAGTCAAAGTAAGCAAGGTTATGTAAAGTCTATGAACACATTTGCTTTTAAGTATTATCATTTGCTCCTTTTGCATTCTCTTCTAGGATATGTAGGGACGGAGTTCTTCTACAATATTGTAGCCATGAAAGATGACAAAGTACTTGAAGAGTACATCATCTACTTTCAAAACAACCAAGTGAAAGGTAAAAGATGCATGTTAGAACTTGACAAGTTATACAAGCATTATACCAGTACGTGTTATTTAACTTTAAAAATCATTTTATATAGATTCCGACAGTAAAAAAGAGGAGTGCATTGTCCCTGCTCCGCCGAACGACTTTGTATCCGAAGAAGAACAAAACAAAGAAAAGTAACTTTGAAATTGAACGGTGTTTTCTTTTTTTTAATACAAGATCAAGAAATACAATACAAAAGAATCATCATTATCTAATTTCCCGAGGGGCTAGTATTGCGTTTGAATGCCAAAGATTCCGAACGCACCCTAAGCGAGTCTTTGTTTCTGCAAGGATGAAACGAGTATTCCGAGTCCTTTAGTATGCGAGACCAGCAACCTTTGCCGTACTTTGAGATGCCTCTGCACAAATACAAGTCTTCCTCTTTCGTAAATTTCACCCGAGTTTGTTTGGTTTGTTCGTTGACGACTTCTCGTTTTAACTGCACGTCCGAACTGATCAAAGACACCAACGATTGATTTCGTTGTTGTAAATTCTTTGTAGCGTCTTTTCCGGCAGTAGGCGGGATAGTGTCCGTTATTGTTATGTCGTCATCGTTGTCGTTACCATCGACGATCACTTGCGATGACGAGCTAGTGCACGGTTGTTGTGATAAAATCGTTTCGGCTTGATTGAGTACACGTTGATCGAATGTACGAGCTGTGTCGTTTATCGTCCTTAAAACGTCCATCATGTCTGCACTCACTTCTTTTCGTTTATTACCGACCAGCTTTTCCATGCATTGTCTGCTACGCGAAGCAACGTGTCTGGACAGATTCTTTTGATACGACACCTTAGCCACGTGCGAACTGTGCTTTTGGTCTCGTGAAACAACTTCTCGTTCGGACGGAGTCAATCTTTCCGCACTCTCTGTTTCGACGATCTGACGATAACGAGTTGGATTGATGTACTTTCCGATGGCTTCGTGAACGAGAATGCTCATCGCAGTCGAGAATGCAGTGTATTGTTTACCTTTGTTTGTGACCAACAAGTAATCGCAACTCGGGTTCAGTTTCGGTCGTACTAAGTCAATATAAAAATCAAGAATTTCTAAAGTCTCAGAGTCTAAAATAACAGTATCAAACAAATACCTATCGGCAGTTTTGAATTCTTTCTGATCGACGAAACCTCCGTTTGTCTTTGCCTTTTCTATCATTTCGATGGTCAAGTACTGATAAGTCATCGGTCTGGAGCATTTGACACGCACGAATAGATAGGTAGCGACAAATCTCGTTGCAAATGCCAGTTGCGATACGGACGGACTTCTTTGGGCGTCTTTACACTCCTGCAAAACGTCCCGAAAACGACAAATGTGATAAGGGATAACGTTTTCCATTTCTTCCATAGTCGCCCAACTATTTCTTGCAATCAACGTTTCCAAATCGAGGTTGCGAGAATATTCCAGTCTCTTTTTCTTGCCCAGATTTTCTTTACCACGTCTTATGTATACTTCGGTCACGGCAAAACAACGCAAAGTACTGTCGGACACACCGTGGGCCTTTCGAAAATCCAATATGTCTGATATCGACTTTAAGTAATTTAAGGACGCCGAACTGGTAATTTTCCAATCTTCTTCCAGCATTTTCAGGAAATCCATGATGATGGAGGGCGTACCCAAGCAACAGTCGACAAATTCTTCCGTTAAAACAGATTCGGATTCGACATCGTCAATGCTGGCCATAAGAAACTTCATACATCTTTGTGCACATTGTTTCGCTTCTTTCTCGGATTTTCCTCCACCACAGGGCGTACAAAGCCACTCCAAGAAGTCCTTTCCAATGCCTTCGTTTACGGAAAATGCAGGTTTGTTGGCTGTGCAAATTTTCTTTTTCGTCGGTTGATAGGCGACTACTTCTTCCCTCTTCACGTCTGGTGCTTCGTCAAAATAATAATACCAACCGTGCTTCTTATCGATATGCTTCCGTAATCCTCGACTGCTTTTGAAGCCAACGTGCAAACAGTTCTTTACTGGACAAATGTAGATGTTCGTATCACTAGGTCGCAATATCAACTTCCTTTTGTGTCTGGCTGCTCCATTGATTCCGACCCAGTTGACGAAAAGTGTTCTTTTTGACATCTTTTTATTTTGTAATCGATTAATTCCTCTCTTCTCCTTGTCATTTCTGTTCTTTAAACATCAGTCAACATTTTTTATACTGTTTAACGAATCACAAGAGAGTAATTTGTTTGTTCTTTCCACCAAAGAATGATCAATTCTTTTTGAAGAATAGAATCATTTGTTCTCTTTAAAACAGAATAGTTTGGTCCATATAAGTGAGAACAATATGAGAACGGCAAAGCGGAACATTTTGTTAACAATTAAGCGCGTTATCAGGAACAAATAGGTCGTTTTCAGGCACTCCGTTTTGCTCTCCGCTGAACGGAACAAATCTGTCAATCCCAAAGGAACAAGAGTGCACGAAATGTACAACCATTATTTATAAAGAACACATTAGATCATTAAAGAACAATTAAGCGTTTAAAGCTGTGTTCATTCTGTGTTCACTGAAAATCTATTCTCAAGGGGAACCGAGCATGAAATTCACCATAAATAACTTAACGAGTGAAAAGTATAAAGCTACGTTAAGGTATACGCAGCCTTCTTGTTTTGGAAGATATGTGTCATTTATGACCTTACCCATAAATATTTAAAAGGCCACAACATGGTGCACGAATAGTTTTCACTATAGTATAGTGTTTCTGCATTTCGCTTTACTTTTCAAAAAGCACTTATGAAAGTTTTGCAGTTTGGGACTAAAACTAAAGGGGAAAATAAAAGTAGATTTTATGGAAAACAAAAATCATGAATAAGTAGCATTCGATCTTACTTGCAATTTGAAATTTATTGTTTTGTTATTCGTATATAATTGAAGTTAGAGATTTGGCAGTATTTATGCTTTTTCTGAATTTACCTAGATGAAGTTTGCAGAGAAAATTCAAGAAAATAATCGTTTGTACTTTCAAGAAAAGAGTAAGGATTGAAATGGATGAACAAGTGTTATCTAATTGTCTTCTATTAATGGATAAACAGGGATAGAAATAACTGTCACACCAGAAAAAGCTGGTATAAACACTTAAAAAATCATAGAAATATCCAACAGAAAAATCATTGGTTATATAAATTTTTTGATGCGTACGTTTTCATTAAAGTAAAAGAAGTCTTTGAGAATCTTTCGTTTTGTCCTTTGCAATGCCAAGATAAACGAAAAACATTAACACTAATATCTTAAACTTTAAGACTAGAAATCAACCTAGAAACAGATTTGTGGGTTTGATATTCCAGAGTTTTCTTTAACGTCCAAGCATCGTGAGCTTTTCAGAGAATTGTCCAACAGGCCAAAATTTCATTACTTCTATCCCTGTCTCATTTCATAAGTGTAGAACATGTTTGTATGACCGAGTCTTTGTTTATAACTCAGGGAGCAATGAAATAGTTCAACAAGAACAGCAACATAATAATGAAGACTCTGATCGCAGTATACTTGTAACTAGTGATGGTCAGTTCACATTTCTTTCTATTTACCTATTTTAACTCAGTTTTAAGACAATCAATTCAAAGGTTTAAAACACACATTTTTGTGTACAACCTCTTTGCACTATGGTTACTTTATAGAAACTCGTTCGAGTGTTCAATACCATGACAAAATAATTAAACTTGAGCTTCTGTTAAATTTGTTAACGGTTAGTGTAAATGCTTGTAATTGCTTTATATTACAGAAGAAAGCGAAGAAGATGACTGTGTCCCCCCCCCCCCCCCCCCAGTGACGAAGACATACCAAATAGGTATTTTTTTTATTGACTTCCCTGTTGCAATTTAGATTATGACCAAGCATACACTCTTTTTTTATATAAGCCAGTAACATATCTAGAGCTTTTTGGGGGCTACCGTTTGGTTATTTTATTGACTCCTGTGCATCTACCTCCCTTACATCTACCATTGAAGACTCTTGCACAACAAAGTGACATGATGTAAAAATCTCTAGCAAGACGTTCGCTAGATTATGAAGCAAAACTCTAGAACTCTGCAATAAACTTGTGACATACTCAGATATGTAACTTTTTTTCATTATTTTGGAAGTGCTGAAGCTATTTTCCATTCTATTGATTTTCCATTCTTTGTTTTTTTCGGATGAGAATTTGGGATCCCATACCTGTCAAACCGTTTGCAAATACACCCTGGATACGCCAGTGAAAGCATAAACTTTATAAGCATACCCAGGCTGAGAACCCTCCTAAAATTAAGCATAATGTAAGCATACTTCCAGCCTAAAGTTCAACCCAGGAAATTATGAATGTTAGAGGATGGGTAAATATGAATACAAATAAAGTGTTTCACAATTATACATAAAATTCGTCTAGAAGATCGATCGCACAGGAGTTCTTGCGCTCACGTGTTGCAGTTACATCGTCATTTACACAAATATTTGAGGCTGAAAATGGATTTTTTACAAGGATGCTGAGGCAGAGAAAAAAATACACTATACTTATAAAAAAAAGGGGTGTAAAGATTACCAAGAAATCAAAACAAATACTTTTAAAATCTTTTCATTCGCTATTATTTTCAGAAAATCTCTGCTGAGACAATAGCTTCAAGAAATCGAGGTTACAACATTATTCTGGAAAGCTCCTGTAAATCCACCATTTTAAAAGGCCAATATTCGCTGCTTTGAGTGTACAGAAAGGTGAAGAAACATTTAAGACATTGTAAAAAAGAGTATTTCTACATATTTATGTTCTGATAAATAAAATTTATGATATTTTATCCTATTAGCAATACTGTGTAATGTACATATACTGGTATTAAAAATTTTGTTCCCTGATAGAATAAGCTTGTTTACTCCATCTACCCCTGATCCCGTTAAAGAGATTTAAAAAAGAACAGAGAGGCAATTAATTCATCTGTTTCATTAACAGATGAATTAATTGCCTCTCTGTTCTTTTTTATCTTGTTCTAGGTTATTTATTTTCTTTAACTTCTCGAAAGGCCAGACACATTAAATCACATTCCCCCAAAAAGAAAATACTAATTGGGAGTCGAACTTCACAAGTACTCAGTTAAAATACTGCGCCTTTTGGGTGTTCATCCCTAGAACTCCTCAGCTAACACTTATCATCGATCAGTCTTATCATCATTACTCTCTAGAAATAGCGTAAATAAAAGTGCGATCAGGTCACATGCGTATATCGCACATCAGGTATGTGCTTAAATTGGTGAATGCCATTACGCATATGCGTATTCGATCAGTCTTATCATCGTAGAGATAGGAAAGTGCGGATGCTAGCGCAAAATCATATGATTTCGGGAAGTTCCCTACTATAGCTAATATTATCATATAAGATCTTTGTTTTCATAACGCGATACGAGTTACGAAACGTGTTATTTTGATTACGTAAGCAGTTTCTATTATTATAACCACAAATTACTCATAAATGTAAACAATTAAATATCTCATAAAAATGTAGTAAAAAGCAGTTTGTAGTAGTTTCATTTTTATAACATAAATGAGCTAACAATACATATAACACACAGATCAGCGTAGTCTAGTGGATAAGAACGCTAACTTGTAACAGCAAGGTCGTGTGTTCGAACCCCACGCAGTTCGTCTGAGAGGAAGTATATATACTTCGGCGGTTGTAGATCTCTCATGTTCTGGTTGTAAAACTTGCATGAGTGCGCACTTCCCCGCAGTTGTGTTGAATATATCGCGGAATGGTTAGCATTGTGTCTGGGTGATTTATCACTGTCAGGTTTCTCTGGTCCATAGAGACATTCAGGTTACTGTCATTTCGATCGAAATTCAACAAACGCCAGGGCTTAGAAGTGTTAGCATGTATCCACAATGCCGGCTATAATTGCAAACTACATGCGCTGATCAGCGAAATACATACCATATACTAAACATCGTGGTAATCGCTAAAACCAAAGCTATTTTCTCTTCTTCATGAGATGGGAGTGAATCTGTTTGACTCACTACTCTTTTGTGAACTTTTATTTTTGTTTGTGTTGGAGAGCTAGTCACTTTGGATGAAATATGATGCTCTTGCATAACATTAATCATTTTGTTTCTTCCAAGGCTCAAGTTGTCATTAGATATGAGAATTTTATTATTATAACCAGACACTCCCGACTTGATGTTTAGATTCATGTCACTAGGTAACATGTAAATACCTTGTCCAACAGAATAATCAACTTTACTTGAAGCGTAATTTAAAGTATCTTGATAACGTTTAATGTCATCTTGAATATCAACTCTGCGATTAACAATGTCTTCAAAGTTGTTCATAAAAACTCTTTGAGCTGTCAAAGAGCTTGAATTATTACCTAAAATAGAAGAACGAGCTGAGGCTTGCGAACTAAGAACAAGATAAGCATATGCTCTAACACTCTCTGAAATTTTTACAAGACCTGTTTTTGTAAAGCCTTTAGATTTTTCTATAATCCATTGTGTCATGGAGTCGTCTGTGAAATAACTCACACCTGGCGTTGGATAGTCTCTACGTCTTTTTTGATACGAGCTGAAAAAGTATTGCCCTTTATATTTTTTAGGATCAGAATCGACACCATATTCACTACAGATTTTTAAAAACTCTTCTTTGTTATAAGGATTATCATATTGGTTGAAACCGTTTTCAAAAGGTAGAGGTGTCTGCAGACGCTTAATGATTCGTCTAATATGATAATAGACGTGAAAACGATATACTGCTCTAATCATAGGAGTAGAGCGACCTTCTTTCAGATGTTCAGAACTGACCCCACAAGCACTTGAAGCACACCAAGTGACAAAATTGAGTTGGGTTTGCCATAATTTAAATGGTTGTTCCTGCCAAATTTTCATGCGTTGATCATTTTCATCCATTTTGTAATTAGTACAAATATTTGGAAAAGTTGCGGGGAAAGAACCGTTCTCAGAGACAATAATTGTTTGTTTGTATAAATCTTTAGCATTCAATATCTGGAGGTATTGTCCTCCATTTGGCTTATAAGCCGCGTTGGGATTATATTTAAAAATATTCTCCATTATTATTTAAAAATAATATTATCTTATATTTAATACAAGAAAATGTATATCACAGTAAATCTCGTAAGAGGTGAGAAGACCATAAATCTACCTTACTCCATTCGAAATATAGACGGTTCGAAAGAGATCGCATTATTTGAGATATTTGCAGACACCGTCACCTATCAAATCACAACACCAATAACAGTGAAAACGTCTGACGATGGGAAAGCTGAAAAGTCGATACCAAAACGAACATTCACGAGCAGGGAATTGAATTCCTTTTTAGCAGGTGCCTTTTTAGAAGGCGATATAGAAATTAAATCATTAGCCAAATACCCTCAAATAATCAAAACAAATACGCTAGCTAAAATAACCAAAATGAATTTACATCTCTCTGAACTCGACAACACTCAAAATCTTGAGAATGGAAAGCTAAGTGATATTTTACTAACCGTTCCCATCGCTAAATATAGTGACTTTACACATACTGAGCCTAAAAATCCTCATTATAAAAAACTAAAAAATGGTGTATTTCAGTCTCTCACGTTGAAACTCACAGATCAGCATGGGGGTATACTAAGTGAAGATCTGGGTACAACCGTTGTTTTGCACATTCGCTAAAACGAGATAAAAAGTAAAAATTAATTATATATCATAATTAATAATGAAGTATGGAAAGAGGTTAAATCCAGAACGTTCACTTAGAACTGCCCACGGTGTAAAAGGTTCTCGTCAAAAAGTAATTGTCACACACAATCCGAGTGAGATCGATCAAAATCAGCTATTATTGGTTAGGTTTCCAAATTTAGGAAGCGATGATGTTATTATCCCAGGAACAACGAATCTAAGTTTTGATATTGAACTCGAGTCGAAAGCTGACACGAAAAGAACATTGGTCAGTAACATTGGGAGAGCTATCGTTAAAAAGTTGGCTGTCAAGTTCGAAGGTAACGAGATATTGAGTATCGATGACTTTGATCTTTTTGGGTGTTACAGAGATTTATGGTTAACCAAGTTTGAAAAGAGAAACGCGATAAGACAGGGTATCATCATCGATGATGGGTGTACAGAGAATTGTATGAAATTAAGGATTGGTGCTTCAGATAAAGACACCTCTGATGCAGAAGACAAAGCCATTGCTGACACCTATAAAAACAAGTTTGTCATTCCACTCGACTTTGAGATGCTAGATAGTACTATTCCATATTATCAAGCAGGTTTAGGGAATAGGCTTTGCTACGAGATCACATTTAACGACTATAACCGAGTTATTTATTCTGACCCGCCTACTACTCCCGCAGGTCAAAAACGTAACCCAGATGGTAAATACAAAATATCTAACATCTCACTTGAATATGAGCTTGTGACACAGCCCACGTTGGCTAGACAAATCGCTTCTGAATATCAAAACATGGCTTTGCTCTATGATAGGATTTTGCGGCACAGACAAATTAGAGTAAACAAGTCAGACACAACGTGGAATTGGTCATTCAACACACCTGCCAAATCTTTGAAGGGCAGAGTTTAAGGAGGGGTCAGCTTCCAAGTCATTGCTCAGCGCTTCTTGATTGTCTATTCCTAACATTGTACAAGCCCCCCTCGAATAAATGCGTATGAGTGATTTCCCCAAGGATTTCCCCCATTGACCTGATAGTTTAGCTTCATAGATACTAAAAAGTTCTTCTACCTTTTCATCTTTGAGTTTGTTAATCTGCTCTTCCGTGTACATTTTCCCTAAGTATAGCTTGCTTTTCCCGGTTAAGACACACTCGAGTAATTTTTGTCTTTTACCATCTGAAGGTGGAAATTCACCCGGAACATCATAACTCTGGTTGATTAAATTATCGATCGCTGTTTCCGCCATTTTTATTAGAGAGAGGTATTTTTTTAACACAAAATAAAAGTAAAATAGCGAGATCAGCAGTATGCTTAATAACACGAAGTTGACATATTCTATCATTTTGTTGTGTTTGTTATAATTTTCTTATACTCTCTTATAATTTTGTTGAAATTTGCTGTATAAGAGTTTGCTATCCTCTTATAAGTTTGTTGAAATTTGCTGTATAAGAGTTTGCTATCCTCTTATAATTATTTTGTCTTAAATAATTATAAGAGGATGATGATGTTTAATAATATAAAGTTGATATATTCTAACATTGTTAAATAAATAAACATTGTTTACTTAAACAATTATGTTCGATGATGAATCCTCAGATGATGATATTATATTTTCCCATCAAGATACAAAAAGGGTTACTTTTAATGATAAAGTAATGGTCCATTATATCTCTGCTTGTGAATCTCGTAGAAGTAACTGGATAGAGGCTGCTGTTGACAGAGTACGCTTTGAATCGGGGATTAAACATATTGGTAAAATTCTAGATCCTGTATTGAGACGTAAATTATTCTCTTATAGTAGTCTTATAGGAGTCTTATAACAGTCTTATAGTTTTTGTTACAAGAGTCATGTAACAAATATGTCAACTTGTTTAACAAATCACGTGCGTTCTTGGGTGTTCCATTCTCATGACTAGGCATGTGTGTTTCCCTCCTTTCAGTTTTTCCTTGACATTTTTCAATTCTTCTCGCGAATCAATGACATCGTTCTCTTCATGAATGGCGGCTAGATCGTTTCTATCTTTTGGATACCACACATATAACATTTTAGCTTGCCGTCGTAAATTTTTAGGCATAGCCGTGTATGATTGTGTAAGTAACCATAGCGAATGATTTCGATGGCGACCACTAATTGCCAACTCGAGCAAAGGCTGTCTCTTTTTGTCCAATTCCTCATCAGCGATTATGTCGTCAATGAGGAATAAGGTTTTATATCCAGCACAAAAGAGGGTCATTTCCTTAATCCATTCATACAAGCGACCTTGCGGTTCAATTAAAATCACATAGTTGTCAGTCCAAAACCACTTCCGATCTCTGTATGTTTGATTCCACCTCAAAGTTGGACATATAATCACGATGTAATCAAAGTGATTATAGTATTCATTTTCTAATAATTTTATGACACGATCCGTTTTGCCGCACGATGTTGGTCCGACGAATAATGCTGTGTGAGGTTCTTTCATGTAAAGTGTGTTCATTTTACTAATATACTGCAGACATAAATTGACCGTTTTGTATGTTTAATAGAGCATCCATGATTAGATATACATATGCGTTTAAGTTTCCTGCAGTTTCAGCGGTCTTTTCAATCTGTAAAGTGATACCTTCACTCGCATTTTCAATCCTTCGACCGGTCCCATGCAAGGCATTCTCATCAATTGTTCTGAAATCTAACCATAGAGCATACTTGTTTGTCAAGTAATCAGAGACTTTTACATCATGTAATCCTAAGCGCTTTCGGTTTTCGCCGACGCTATTATCTTTTGGTTTTCCTTCAGCAAAATACTTGCAAATCTCATTGTATTGTTCAAACGGCTGCATCCCTTGAGCAAAAAGTTGGTTAGGCTTACCCTCAACGATGACAGATACCTTTTCGATCTTTGGATTGTAGAATTTACCGGTATCTCGTTTGTAGGATTCTTCTTCTTCAAACAGAACTAAGATACCCTTCAAAGATTTGGCAGGTGTGTTGAATGACCAATTCCACGTTGTGTCTGACTTGTTTACTCTAATTTGTCTGTGCCGCAAAATCCTATCATAGAGCAAAGCCATGTTTTGATATTCAGAAGCGATTTGTCTAGCCAACGTGGGCTGTGTCACAAGCTCATATTCAAGTGAGATGTTAGATATTTTGTATTTACCATCTGGGTTACGTTTTTGACCTGCGGGAGTAGTAGGCGGGTCAGAATAAATAACTCGGTTATAGTCGTTAAATGTGATCTCGTAGCAAAGCCTATTCCCTAAACCTGCTTGATAATATGGAATAGTACTATCTAGCATCTCAAAGTCGAGTGGAATGACAAACTTGTTTTTATAGGTGTCAGCAATGGCTTTGTCTTCTGCATCAGAGGTGTCTTTATCTGAAGCACCAATCCTTAATTTCATACAATTCTCTGTACACCCATCATCGATGATGATACCCTGTCTTATCGCGTTTCTCTTTTCAAACTTGGTTAACCATAAATCTCTGTAACACCCAAAAAGATCAAAGTCATCGATACTCAATATCTCGTTACCTTCGAACTTGACAGCCAACTTTTTAACGATAGCTCTCCCAATGTTACTGACCAATGTTCTTTTCGTGTCAGCTTTCGACTCGAGTTCAATATCAAAACTTAGATTCGTTGTTCCTGGGATAATAACATCATCGCTTCCTAAATTTGGAAACCTAACCAATAATAGCTGATTTTGATCGATCTCACTCGGATTGTGTGTGACAATTACTTTTTGACGAGAACCTTTTACACCGTGGGCAGTTCTAAGTGAACGTTCTGGATTTAACCTCTTTCCATACTTCATTATTAATTATGATATATAATTAATTTTTACTTTTTATCTCGTTTTAGCGAATGTGCAAAACAACGGTTGTACCCAGATCTTCACTTAGTATACCCCCATGCTGATCTGTGAGTTTCAACGTGAGAGACTGAAATACACCATTTTTTAGTTTTTTATAATGAGGATTTTTAGGCTCAGTATGTGTAAAGTCACTATATTTAGCGATGGGAACGGTTAGTAAAATATCACTTAGCTTTCCATTCTCAAGATTTTGAGTGTTGTCGAGTTCAGAGAGATGTAAATTCATTTTGGTTATTTTAGCTAGCGTATTTGTTTTGATTATTTGAGGGTATTTGGCTAATGATTTAATTTCTATATCGCCTTCTAAAAAGGCACCTGCTAAAAAGGAATTCAATTCCCTGCTCGTGAATGTTCGTTTTGGTATCGACTTTTCAGCTTTCCCATCGTCAGACGTTTTCACTGTTATCGGTGTTGTGATTTGATAGGTGACGGTGTCTGCAAATATCTCAAATAATGCGATCTCTTTCGAACCGTCTATATTTCGAATGGAGTAAGGTAGATTTATGGTCTTCTCACCTCTTACGAGATTTACTGTGATATACATTTTCTTGTATTAAATATAAGATAATATTATTTTTAAATAATAATGGAGAATATTTTTAAATATAATCCCAACGCGGCTTATAAGCCAAATGGAGGACAATACCTCCAGATATTGAATGCTAAAGATTTATACAAACAAACAATTATTGTCTCTGAGAACGGTTCTTTCCCCGCAACTTTTCCAAATATTTGTACTAATTACAAAATGGATGAAAATGATCAACGCATGAAAATTTGGCAGGAACAACCATTTAAATTATGGCAAACCCAACTCAATTTTGTCACTTGGTGTGCTTCAAGTGCTTGTGGGGTCAGTTCTGAACATCTGAAAGAAGGTCGCTCTACTCCTATGATTAGAGCAGTATATCGTTTTCACGTCTATTATCATATTAGACGAATCATTAAGCGTCTGCAGACACCTCTACCTTTTGAAAACGGTTTCAACCAATATGATAATCCTTATAACAAAGAAGAGTTTTTAAAAATCTGTAGTGAATATGGTGTCGATTCTGATCCTAAAAAATATAAAGGGCAATACTTTTTCAGCTCGTATCAAAAAAGACGTAGAGACTATCCAACGCCAGGTGTGAGTTATTTCACAGACGACTCCATGACACGATGGATTATAGAAAAATCTAAAGGCTTTACAAAAACAGGTCTTGTAAAAATTTCAGAGAGTGTTAGAGCATATGCTTATCTTGTTCTTAGTTCGCAAGCCTCAGCTCGTTCTTCTATTTTAGGTAATAATTCAAGCTCTTTGACAGCTCAAAGAGTTTTTATGAACAACTTTGAAGACATTGTTAATCGCAGAGTTGATATTCAAGATGACATTAAACGTTATCAAGATACTTTAAATTACGCTTCAAGTAAAGTTGATTATTCTGTTGGACAAGGTATTTACATGTTACCTAGTGACATGAATCTAAACATCAAGTCGGGAGTGTCTGGTTATAATAATAAAATTCTCATATCTAATGACAACTTGAGCTTTGGAAGAAACAAAATGATTAATGTTATGCAAGAGCATCATATTTCATCCAAAATGACTAGCTCTCCAACACAAACAAAAATAAAAGTTCACAAAAGAGTAGTGAGTCAAACAGATTCACTCCCATCTCATGAAGAAGAGAAAATAGCTTTGGTTTTAGCGATTACCACGATGTTTAGTATATGGTATGTATTTTGCTGATCAGCGCATGTAGTTTGCAATTATAGCCGGCATTGTGGATACATGCTAACACTTCTAAGCCCTGGCGTTTGTTGAATTTCGATCGAAATGACGGTAACCTGAATGTCTCTATGGACCAGAGAAACCTGACAGTGATAAATCACCCAGACACAATGCTAACCATTCCGCGATATATTCAACACAACTGCGGGGAAGTGCGCACTCATGCAAGTTTTACAACCAGAACATGAGAGATCTACAACCGCCGAAGTATATATACTTCCTCTCAGACGAACTGCGTGGGGTTCGAACACACGACCTTGCTGTTACAAGTTAGCGTTCTTATCCACTAGACTACGCTGATCTGTGTGTTATATGTATTGTTAGCTCATTTATGTTATAAAAATGAAACTACTACAAACTGCTTTTTACTACATTTTTATGAGATATTTAATTGTTTACATTTATGAGTAATTTGTGGTTATAATAATAGAAACTGCTTACGTAATCAAAATAACACGTTTCGTAACTCGTATCGCGTTATGAAAACAAAGATCTTATATGATAATATTAGCTATAGTAGGGAACTTCCCGAAATCATATGATTTTGCGCTAGCATCCGCACTTTCCTATCTCTATCGTTACTCTTCACAAATAACGTGTGTGAATAAAAGTGCGTAAATAAAAGTGCGATCAGGTCACATGCGTATATCGCACATCAGGTATGTGCTTAAATTGGTGAATGCCATTACGCATATGCGTATTCGATCAGTCTTATCATCGTTACTCTTCACAAATAACGTGTGTGAATAAAAGTGCGTAAATAAAAGTGCGATCAGGTCACATGCGTTACTCTTCACAAATAACGTGTGTGAATAAAAGTGTGTAAATAAAAGTGCGATCAGGTCACATGCGTATATCGCACATCAGGTATATGCTTAAATTGGTGAATGCCATTACGCATATGCGTATTCGATCAGTCTTATCATCGTTATTCTTCACAAATAACGTGTGTGAATAAAAGTGCGTAAATAAAAGTGCGATCAGGTCACATGCGTTACTCTTCACAAATAACGTGTGTGAACAAAAGTGTGTAAATAAAAGTGCGACCAGGTCACATGCGTATATCGCACATCAGGTATATGCTTAAATTGGTGAATGCCATTACGCATATGCGTATTCGATCAGTCTTATCATCGTTACTCTTCACAAATAACGTGTGTGAATAAAAGTGCGTAAATAAAAGTGCGATCAGGTCACATGCGTATATCGCACATCAGGTATGTGCTTAAATTGGTGAATGCCATTACGGATATGCGTATTCGATCAGTCTTATCATCGTTACTCTTCACAAATAACGTGTGTGAATAAAAGTGCGTAAATAAAAGTGCGACCAGGTCACATGCGTATACCGCACATCAGGTATGTGCTTAAATTGGTGAATGCCATTACGCATATGCGTATTCGATCAGTCTTATCATCGTTACTCTTCACAAATAACGTGTGTGAATAAAAGTGCGTAAATAAAAGTGCGATCAGGTCACATGCGTTACTCTTCACAAATAACGTGTGTGAACAAAAGTGTGTAAATAAAAGTGCGACCAGGTCACATGCGTATATCGCACATCAGGTATATGCTTAAATTGGTGAATGCCATTACGCATATGCGTATTCGATCAGTCTTATCATCGTTACTCTTCACAAATAACGTGTGTGAATAAAAGTGCGTAAATAAAAGTGCGATCAGGTCACATGCGTATATCGCACATCAGGTATGTGCTTAAATTGGTGAATGCCATTACGGATATGCGTATTCGATCAGTCTTATCATCGTTACTCTTCACAAATAACGTGTGTGAATAAAAGTGCGTAAATAAAAGTGCGACCAGGTCACATGCGTATACCGCACATCAGGTATGTGCTTAAATTGGTGAATGCCATTACGCATATGCGTATTCGATCAGTCTTATCATCGTTACTCTTCACAAATAACGTGTGTGAATAAAAGTGCGTAAATAAAAGTGCGATCAGGTCACATGCGTATATCGCACATCAGGTATGTGCTTAAATTGGTGAATGCCATTACGCATATGCGTATTCGATCAGTCTTATCATCGTTACTCTTCACAAATAACGTGTGTGAATAAAAGTGCGTAAATAAAAGTGCGATCAGGTCACATGCGTATATCGCACATCAGGTATGTGCTTAAATTGGTGAATGCCATTACGCATATGCGTATTCGATCAGTCTTATCACCGTTACTCTTCACAAATAACGTGTGTGAATAAAAGTGTGTAAATAAAAGTGCGACCAGGTCACATGCGTATATCGCACATCAGGTATGTGCTTAAATTGGTGAATGCCATTACGCATATGCGTATTCGATCAGTCTTATCATCGTTATTCTTCACAAATAACGTGTGTGAATAAAAGTGCGTAAATAAAAGTGCGATCAGGTCACATGCGTTGCTCTTCACAAATAACGTGTGTGAATAAAAGTGTGTAAATAAAAGTGCGACCATGTCACATGCGTATATCGCACATCAGGTATGTGCTTAAATTGGTGAATGCCATTACGCATATGCGTATTCGATCAGTCTTATCATCTTATCATCGACAGAGAAATTTAATAAGAAACTGTTTGAAATATATACTCTTATATCCTACTGAATGCAACCTCGTACCCAGGGTTTCTTGCCTTTTCGATATCGGATTGGCGGCGAATTGCTACTGAATGGTGTAGGTGGATTTACGCGATTTTGAATCTGTAATAAGGCTTGATGTGATTCCTAAAGATGTTCAACAACAGGAGATGGAGAACAAACACGTAACTGTGATAAACTTTGACGAGGCGAGTTGAAATTATTCAAATATGAAAATAAATAACGACGTATTGATCGACAAATTTATTTTTATTAAACAAGCTTTTGGAGGTGTCAACCCTTCATGACAAAAGGTATGCCGAAAGGTATGTTAAGGTTTTTACAAAGTTTCTGTTTTAAACAAAAAATGTCATTACAATAACAATAATGTAATTACAGTGGAATCTCTCTATCTCGAACTCGCAAGGGACCGAAAAATTTGTTCGAGATAGAGAATGTTCGAGATAAAGAAAGTTAGCTCTTCAAGTTAACTGTTCAAGGGACCGAGATTTTTGTTCGAGATAGGGAGATATTCGAGATAGAGGGTAGTCGAGATAGAGAGATTCCACTGTACATCTAAATTCTAAAAAATGATCCTTAGTTTAAAAACTAGCCTTGAGGCTTTTACCAGTATAATTGTTTTTGGATAGAATGGCGTTAAGTTTAACAACTTTTAGATGAAAACGATTTAAATCAGAACAAATGCGAAAACTACGATATATAAGACAATACACTAAACCATGTTTAAAATGTTCAGGTATAAAGCTGTGGAAGTTAGGAAAACACCACTAAAAGTAGGCTTACGTTAATACACTAGGAACATAAAAATATCAACAAAAAGAAAGAACGTCATTCAAGTCATTCAACTTGTTTGTCTTCTAGTTTTACTACTAATTTTTTGAGTATTCCCAATATATTATGTGGAGGGTTGTAGCTTGAGAATTTCATAAGCAAAACTAAATGAATCCTTAACTGTATACTTGTTGACAGTCAAAACAGCCGAAAGAATATTTATTTTTATTATTATATATTTTATCATTTTACTTATTACTTCATAATCGTATCAAATGAACTAAACCTAACCTGATAATGCAATCTTTCTTCGCTTCGCAAAACTTTCACGTTTTTGCTGATTCCATACGTGGATAAAGAATTGCAAATAGAAGTTAAAGTGGCATTGTGACATGAGTTTAGATGATGTCTTGATGTTTTGGATAAAGGAGTTGAATTGCTCACAAATCGAACTATTAACGGTTTGAAAACCCAGTAGACTGTTGTAACGAAAGGCAGTGGTACATTTGTGGGTAAAGCCATGAAAAACATCATGGAAAAACCGTGTCTTTCCGAAGTAACCAGATTCGCGATTATGAGTATACTCGGAAAGGCCACATGCAAAGTCGTATAGTATTACATCTGGGGCTTTTTCCAAGTGAGTGTACAAAGATGATGCTGGATCTTTACGGCCTTCCGACCCTGGTATGATATGATAACCGTAGCAGTGCCCATGTTGCGGGCAAAACCATAGAAACAAATAAGAAGATCCTTTTTTGGACACTTGTGGAAAATTCTTCGAACAAATCAGTTCAGGGGCATCATCAAAGTTGATATTTTCAAATTTTCCATCAACTGGGAACTTCCGGACATGACGTAACTGACAACCATGTTTGGTAAAGTAGTATGCCCTACCAAATTTTGGTGGATTGTAGCTGTCGGCTATTGCGGCTATCTCGTCAGGCTCAATATCATTCTCATGAACCGATACGACAGACTGGGCACAATAGTGTAATAACTTGATTGTATTTTGGTGCAGCGAGTATTGATTTGCGGTGAATTTTAAGAGATTCGCGAATTCAAAGGAATAATATTTCATTTTGAAAACGAATTTTCCCAAACAAGCTGGAGAAGAATGGTCCTCTGAATTGACAAAATCTAGAATCGATTGGCAAATTGGGAGAGGCAAAACAGCATCGAGTGAGGCATCAGACGCGAGAAGTTTGAAGACCATGGCATACGCTTTTTTCACAGTTTTATCGGTGGAATACAGCATCGCTGCAAAAGCTGGTTCGCATTCCTGGGGGATAAGACTTTTTAAGTTGCTCAGTGAAACTCCATCTTCAATTGGCTCTCCCTCCATCATTTTCTGGCACACAACCTTTAAAAAACTTCGTGCGTTGTCGTACTTCCTGTGCGAGTCGGGATCTTTTAACCGCGACTGCAGAAAGCAACGATCAAGCCGTCTAAGTTGGTTAAAACTTTCAGGTACAGTTTTCGTTGGTGTCTCAATAGGCGATACAAAGGTATTTTTAAAGCCTATACCTAGCTTAGTTCCATCACAGGCCAGAATATTAGATTGACCACCACACCAAAAGCACGGTTCCCGAAAATCCACTTTCATGCGTGATGCCCAAGCGAAAAACCAGTTTATGAACGTAACCAGATTCATGAACGACTGACCATTTGGATCAAAGCGTTGATACCTGCTGCTATAGCATGATACAAATCCTCGGAATGTTTGCTTCGACGTCATTACTGAATCTACAAACTCCCAACCTAAACATTGACACTTACATCTTAAATCTACATCTAAAAACTGCTCTAGGAAAGAAGAAATTGTCTGGACAAAATACTCTTAATAGTTGTGATATAACAGTCCACAGGCGAGAAAAAATAGCACATAAAACAATTACCAAGTTCATAGCCAGCACATGTGGAGGTAGATAAACAAAAGACAGAATTTTCAGCACCATCCCACATTTTACTGCATCTTTCCTGAACACATTTCCTCGTGAAAACATTGCATTTTCTAACGCCACGATCTGTATACAAATTAATCACATGGCTGAACTCTAAGATACCACCGGGATGATTCTCAGAACACCAACCAGCCTAGTATTAACAAAATCAAAGATTAAGAGCTTTTACCAAAATAACATGGCATTAAAGACGCATATATATATATATATATGTATTTGTTCAAAAAATTACATTTTGTAACAACGTTTCCATTTCTCTTCGTCAGGCCTCAGATTTTATATCAGCTGCACCCGTATCATATATATATATATATATTCATATATATATGACGAAGGTTCTCTTCGTCAACCTTACGAAGAGAAATCGAAACGTTGTTTAAAATGTAGTTTTTTTTGAACATATATTTATTTTAAACTACAAAAATGCTGCTTTGGGAACATATTTATATACATAAAGTAAAGAGGTGGGTGAATAAGACACAAACAAGGCGGAGGTTGCCACGTTTGTTTGTGTCTTATTCACCCACCTCTTTACTTTATATATCTACAGTTTCGGCGCCTAAAATTCTTTCTCACTACATTTATATACATATATATATAAATACCTGACGAAGAGAATAACTCGAAAACTTGTATGATGCATTAGTTTTTTTTGACTTCATATATATATAAATATATATACCTCACAGCGACAATTCTCATCATCGATTTCTGGGAAAAACTCCAAGTCGTCGCCAGCAGAAATTCTTTTACAGATGTCATCTTTGAGTTTTGGACTGTAAGGATCTGCATCAACTTTCTTTTGGCTGGGAGAATTTGGACCAAAATTCCATAAACCCGTATCCACGTTAAAAACATCTTTCCACTAAAGCAAAATATGTGCAAGAAAATTTAATGGATACAAATTAGTTCCACTCAGCATTAACAAGAATTATCCTCGGTCCGAGTGGATGGTATTCAACTATTTTAATATGTATGAAAACACTACCTTTTCTTCAGGTAGGATAACTGGATTTTCGTCATCATATTCCAAGATATCATCTTCAGTAACACCATCAACACAGTCAAATGTATTCGCGATCACTTGTTCAAAATAAAAAGCACGAAAGGCATCCAAATGTGGACAAAGAACATCACTCTTATGTAGATATTTGATATTACGAGAATAACCTTCAGACATTTTGCATACTGACGAACTGCATGATACGATTGTTTTCGATGTACCAGACACATTGAAAAGTGTAACGAATGCAGTAGAGCAGCTGGTTGTTACACAAAAACGATCAACACTTGATTTAGAGGGCAACAACACAACAGCATTGACGACTTGTGATTGTGCATTACGAATTTTTTCCATATTTATATAAGACGGAACAGTTTCAGAGGTGACTAACAATATTTCATGCAACAGCCGACAGTGACAGCAGGACGAAACTGAAATGTCTTCGGGTTCATTCGTAGAAAGAATTGTTGCATAAGTAGAACAGTTGCATTCAGCTGCAATCTGGTCATCGTTGACAACTGCTGATACAATAGCAAATTCATTTATCTAGACAAAGTCATTGAAGTTAGCCTGAAGTTAGCAAAGGAATCTTTTCTTGCAAGAAAATGAAAAAGTGTTTGATTCGAAAACCAGATCAACACTTACAAGGAAATCACCACTCTCACAGTCATAAGAATTCATCACGACAACATGTTTATATGCCGTCTTTTCTCTCCATATGATCGTACCGTGACGAAAAAGTTCGCCACAAAAATATTGATACAACGATACTTTTGACCGTGAAGTCTAAATGTTGTAAAGTACTATAATGTCAACACAAACAAATGAACAAACAATAACCTATTCCCTAATTCAACGTAGTAAAATCTTTATACTTGGACTCCACTGCCATTCATATCACTTGTATTTTTTTCTTCCAATACATCAATCTAGAAAAATTAAACATACATTCAATTCACGCCAGCGCTTCTAACAATTATTTTAATAACAAACCATAATAAACATTTTAACCACAATACAAAACCACTAGCCAACACTAATATTTAATCGATCAATAATATAACCACTAAAACGATTTATGTCGTAAACACATTGTAATCAAGTGTAATGAGCGTTCAACTTGTCACTAATATCATTTCGAAAATATGATTTTCTTCATTATGCATACAAATTAATCAACCCTGGTGTCATACAACTGTAAAGAGCGTGCCGGAACTAGGAAAACCTTAAGTTAACAAATGAGAAATACACATACCATATCATTTGTTTCTTCATCTGTGAAATTATTGTCGCAATTTTCTTCATGTTGCAATTCTTCTTCATGCACAATCTACAGAAGGAAACGCAAATTCGTATGAAAGTTCTCCAAGAAGAAGCCAGCATCAACATACTCCACAAATAAAGAAAATGGTGACTAACTTGTGTTTTAAAATATCCAATAACCTCAGCTAGAGACCTTTTACGAGCCGCTTTTTTTACTGGACGTTTCATGATGGTCTTTGGATACCGTATTTGCTTAGGACCAACGAAAATATCAAAAAAACAATCGTGTACTATTTCATATGGGTTATCTCTGAAGTGCCAGGCCTGTATGATACGATTTCTAGGTGATGATGGGTATCTTCTTGATGATATAGAAAACTTCTGTTCGTGTTTAACCTCCTTATTACTTTCACCGAACCATTTCCATTTGTGGTGGTTAGGTAGTGAAGATAACATGGCAAATTGATCTTTCAATGATAGTTCATCATTAGAAAGATATTTAATGTTCACAGCACTTTTCAGAATACCAGGGTTACTACGAAATTTCATTAAAGATTCTTCCCAATCTTGTGATGAGGAATGCGTGCAAAGAAAATACCTGAATAGAAAATTTATGCTTTACAAGTTCTTATTTCTAAAATTTTTAAATTTCATCATCTTAAGGAACAATGAAAATTGTGTACGAACCTTTGCTTATTTCTACCATGACTGTCAAATGATTCTTCCCATTTCTGCCTATGATTAATCACCATGCATATTAGGTATTTACAGTCAATAGCCCCAGAGTTCATTTCATTAAGAACTTTATTCAAGTTTATGTTGACACCATCTTTCTTTTCGTATATTTTCCTTTTAAATGACTGATAATCTTTGGTATCTAAATAGTGAAAAGCAATAGCTATAAGTAACAAGCTCTGACAAAACATCATGGCATGTCAAAACAATGTTAGGACCTTTTCTATAAGATGAATACAGCTGTAATTGTCGCTTCCTTTCAAAATCAACATCCTCGGGAGTATATACTGCATATGGCAAGATTAAATCTTCCTCAAATTTCTCAGCTGCAACACTATAGAAGAAACCACTGAAAGCATTGTACTCAAAAAATCTTGCTATGTAAGCTTCTTTATCATCTACCATAACCTTGAGCAAAGCACAATAAAAAATGCCATCAGTAGATTCAGCTGCAGCCAGTTCTAGCAAGGAGTTTTCAGCTGACATCAGACTACATTTTTTGTTGAAATATGACTCCCTCAATGATGATGTTATTATGACTTCCATATCTATAGCCTTTTCACACTTGACCAAATTTTCCATTGCATTCATAACAATAGCATTGGCATCTATAACAAAAAAGTTTTAAACCTGGACACTTAAAACATTTTCAACCTTCATAAAATTTTAAGATGGAGGAAACCCCTGAATATTGCATTCACATTATAACCATCAAAAGGATTCATTATAACTATAATAATGCATAACAATAACAACAATCTTTTTGCCTGTACTGAAAATGAAAATAATTATGATGCAAGGAACTTGTATATATGAAGTAATTCTTCTTCTAAGATCTTTGCTTTAATACCAGTTGTGAAAATTCTAATAGATTCTTCTCATTTTCTATACCCTCCCTAAAACTGCTTTGGATTTTTGACAGGCACACTAATTTTGCTAATTCCAATTTTTTTGAATAGAGAAAGATCGATTATAATGAATTAATCTTTTAAGTTTACTCTTACTTTTTCTTTCTTTATTGTATTGTATTAATCATTTCCAACCAGATTTTACCAATTTTATCTAAGAGGAATTATCTTGATCATAAAGTTGAGTTACTACAAGGCGTTGATTAGTAACTTCAATTCAAAAAAGTATGTTTTTTCAACATTTTTTGTTAAAAATAGGGAAAATTGGAAAGTCATTTATTTGAGTTAGGAAAATATAACCAAAGCAATTTTCAATATACTAGTAGCTATATATATGTAGATAACTTTGGCGAAAAAATTTTTTTCCTATATGTTTGGCAGAATTTTTTATTGCATTTTTCTCCGGGACCGTTGATTTTCATAGAAATTTTCTGATCTCAACTTTAAATCTGGAATTAGAGTATGATGCACTTGAAATTGACTTTTCTTACTATGATTTTTGGATTCCTCACCTTCAAAAATGGTCAGGTACCAATTTTCAGGTCAATACCTCCAGTAGAACAAATTTAATTGCTAAAAGACTGACGTCCAGGAACCAGAAAAATGTTCGGCGCTGAGGAAATAAGCTGAAAAAGGGCCTGGGACCTAGTGTCTATATCTCTGGAACCGTTGGAGGTATTGAGCTGAAATTTGGTACAGGAGTTTCTCTCATTGATACAAGCTCACATACCAAAACTGAGCAAATTCTGAAGGGGTGGGTGACATGGCCTTTCTCATTTGACATGGAATGACCCGAATATAAAAAACCTTCCTAAAAATAACATCGCTTTCTTATTATGTTAAAATTGCCTTAAGACTAATGATTTTATTCCATCACCTGTGCAAATGATATATATTTTAGATAGCAACATTATGTGCAACTACTGCAATTAAACAAATGATTTGATATACCATGACAAATGTCTCAACAACGTTGGAAACATCAATTCCATCTGCACTTTCAACAGTCCCAGATTGGACAGCAGTCTACATAGCAAGGAAATAAAAGTAACTAGATGGATCAATCCATCTGTATTACTTAAGATCATAACTCTCCCTACTTGTTCAAGATTTGGCTCTATAATAGTTTTAGCATATGTATGATCTTCCATGACAACAGAAAACCTGAAGAATGATAAAAAGAATGAAAATTACAAGTCAAATACACATTTATATTAACAGGAAGCAATGTTCTGCTTTGAAAGTCTAACATATTTATGAATGTGATTTTAAATGTGTGAAAGAACAAAAACAAAACCATGAAAACCATGGCAACCACAAAAAACTTTATTATACTCTAACCTCCCGAATACACTATTTTAAAGAGTAAACTTAAAACCAGACGAAGCCCGCTATTTATAAATAATAAAAAGGTGCAAAAACTAAGGCCTAAAGGAGAATCATGTCGTGAGAATTGTTCTGCTGCATAAATGAGAAATTTTTATTACCTGGATTTCTTTTTCAGAGCAAGACAACCATTACTTTTATGGATTCAATTCTCCGACCCTGAAGCACAAAATCAAATTCTTAAGAATCAGCTACTACGCACAGAAGAAGAGGTTCCAGAAGAAGAAGATTCTAGAAAGAAAACAAAGAAAAGAAATGTTCAGTATAGTAAGTCTTGGGTTGGGGGGTTGGGGCGCAGACAAAGAGGGATGAAATGACAGTGGAAAAGATTCATAATAAAAAGATTCATTATAAAAAGTAACTTCCTCGTATTTCCTGGCCACAACATCACTTCATGTTTTATTACCATTCATCACAAAATCTAAATTCGCTCGGTATCCAACGCATGCTGCCTGTTCCATACCTTTCCCGCCATTATGAATCTAAATCAAAACATTGATGACGTTATTGACCATATATGGCATATTTTAGATGGTCTGAAATTGTTAGATAACACCCTCTATAAAGGCACAAAAGATCGGGAACACAAAAATTCTCGCTACTTTCGCAACATTTTGCTTTTTTAGGATTCACGACTTTATATGCTGGCGACTTTTAAATATTTTCACAAAAAACATTTCACGGATTTGCAGCCATTTCTTCGATTTCGAAGGGTGAAGAGTGCCCGTGACTTTGTGTTATTTTCCGTATTCAGATTGGATAACTTCGTTTCCAGATCCCGAAAATAAGTAGGCAGTGGCGTAACTCGGGGATTGCTTTAGGTGCGATCGCACCACCTTCGGATTTAGTTGGCCTTCTTTTTTTACCAAGCAATTTTTCAAGGGATATACTACCAAACATAACTAGAACACACTAAGTTTAAGCTAAGGAGGGGAGGACTGGGCGTATAATTACGAAATATTATATGTGTCCTGGTGAAGCATGTAATAATCATTCGTTCGTTTGAATTATTCATTCCGATTGCTTCCCGAAAGTTTATTGTTGCCAATGTTTGGTATTGTTATGTTAATGATTTTAATAATCGTTTTGTCGATACGCCACACAATAGCGCAAATTTAATTTTACGACCATTATTGAAACTTATGCTAATGTATCGCTAGAAAAGCGGTCCTCCTCCGAAGATGTAGAAATTGTTCGTTTTCTTCTTTCTTCATTTTCTGAAGAACTAAGCCGAAAGGGAAATTTTGACACGGTAAAAAGTTTTGTTTTTGCATAAAGTTTCACCACCCCCCAAAAATAAAAAAAATTTACCGTGTCGAAATTTCCCTAGAGCTATGTTTCTATGCGGTTGCTATGCTAGATCGTCATCATTCAATCGGATGTATTCAAATAGGAGAGTAAAATAAAATTATCAAGGCAATTCTTTATAATAAATCACGATTATTTTAGCGACGAATTCTGGTCGAGTGGTCCTAACTGAAGTTTCGTTTATATACTATCAAACATTCACCTTCTTTTTCAAGAATTTTTTTCCAGAGTCAGCTAAATATCAATATTTCCTCCATAAGGAATGTTCTCATGATTATATTTCGATTGCAATAGTAGATGAAGTCTTAAAATTCTTCTTCAAAGTTTCTTCTAAACAATCTATACAACTTCCTCAAAACATAAACCAAATTGGTTCGAGAACGTTTCACGTGCTCGGTGTGCATATTTTACTGACTTTTTAAAGAAGTTTTAAAGGATAATTGAATTGGGAAGTTTTTTCAACATAAAACGGCTAAAATAACTTCTAAAAGTATAAAAAAAGTTAACATTTTTATGAATTAATATTGAAAGTGGCCTTTTTGTATTACATTTTGCATAGAGTTTTGGGTCTTTCATTAACTATTCTGAATAAACAAACAATCCGAAATCCGAACGGACTTTCCGAAAACGGCAAAAAGCTGTTACATACCGTAAATGACCGATTAAGCGCCCATTACCCAAATAAGCGCCCAGTTCGATTAAGCGCCCATGCTTGGAGCAAAAATATTTAATAAGCTCCCACGTCCGAATAAGCGCCCACTCCAAATCCTAAAAGTGGGCGCTTATTCGAAGAATTTACCATAATTGCTATTCAAGGAAAACCTCTATTTTTTACGGTTAGTTTACATGTATTTCAAAGATACAGGGGACGTTTAACAATGCTTTCAGTCACAATCTTCAACTCAAAATGAGAGTACTTTTCATGTTTTTTCTTCAACTGTTCAAACAAAATATTAGCTGTTCGTTTATCTGTTGTAACGGCAGTATAACGCGCTGGGACAACCAAACCAACATCACGTTTTCTTTTTCCGGTGACTGTTGCATCAACATAGTTTTCTTCAGACTCCTTCAAAAAATAGTCTGTCAGGGCTGATATCTCGATTGGCACATGCCCGATTAATAAATTTCCTTTGTATACCCCAAGAGCATGAGAGTCATAATCCAGCGCTTCTTTCCTATCCTATTTTTTACATTTGAGTTTTTCTCCAACAGAAAGTGCCCAACAACTTTTGTAGACATGATGTCCCCGTATCGCACATTCAAAATCGATGTGGTATACCATGTTAAAGTTGACGGGGAGTAAACGAGACATTTTGTGTCGACATTGATTTATTAGCAGTAACCAATGTTTAAGAGTGTTTTTCGATCGAACGATCGAACGTTACATCGAACGTTACATTGGAACTTAAAAAACGTGTTCAATAGCAAACAAAACAAATTCAATTCTTTCTGCCGATAACAAAGTGTGAAACATGGATGATGAAGTGAGCCATAAAGATTCTATGTCCCATAAGGGGCAAAAAGTTAGAAGTTACACTCTAGATTTCAAATTAAAAGCAGTTGAGTATGCTGAAATCAATACCATAAAGGCTGCTGCTAATAAATTCAATATCGATCGTAAACGAATCAGAGAGTGGGTGTCAACAAAAGATTCATTGTCATCTTTGAAAGAAAAACCAAAAGGTGCTAAACGAATGAGATTAAACGGTGGAGGTAGAAAGCCATTGAATGAAAGGATGGAAGAAATTATCCAGGAATGGATTCACGAGCGAAGGTAAATTTGTTTTTATATTTTCCAAAATAAGTTCACGTCTATCTTGACAAAAGATTTTTAACTACATGAAGATGTTTGCGAGACCAATTTCAGAGCTTATTTTAGAAATCAAACCGTTTTATCTTAGGTCCAAGGGACTTCGAGTTTCCCGAAATTTGATCATGAAAAAGGCGACAATAATCTACGAAGATTTACAAAAAGGTTCCGATGATAAAGATCTCGGACCAGATTTTAAAGCTAGCACAGGATGGTTACGTCGATTTCTCCAGCGCACAGGCTTTTCTTTACGTCGCAAAACTTCAGTGGCTCAAAAAGATCCAGAACGATTGATCGATAAGTTGGTATCGTTCATAATCACAGTACGGAGATTAAAAATAAAATATCAGTATGGGCTATCCGATATAATTGCTATGGACGAAACACCCGTTTGGACTGACATGGTGTCTGAAACAACTGTTGATGTCAGAGGAACAAATACCGTCAGTATGAAAACGACTGGTCACGAAAAGAGCAGAGTCTCGGTATGTCTCAGTGCAAAGGCTGATGGAACAAAATTACCACCAATGATTGTATTTAAAGGTGCAAAACGTGAGTCCGAGGCTTTAAACAAAGAATTTAAAAACCGGTGTGTAATAGCATCATCGGTAAACGGATGGATGGATACCCCTTTAACAAAAGTTTACATAAACTCTGTACTAGGGTCATTCGCATTCAAACGCCGCCTCCTTGTATGGGATTCTTACGAGTGCCACATCGAGGAAAGCGTCAAGACCTCGCTAAAATGCATGAAAATAGATACCGCGATCATCCCAGGTGGATGTACAAAATATATCCAGGCACCTGACGTGAGTTGGAACAAACCATTCAAACAAAAGGTAACCGATCTATATGATGAGTGGTTGGCCACAGAAGGGCTAGAAAGAGAAACCCCAGCTGGTAATTTGAAACCACCTCCGAGAACGTGTGTTGTGCAATGGATCTTAACAGCTTGGCAATCGTTGCCAAAAGAGCTCATCATAAAGTCGTTCAGAGTTTGCGCTTTGTCATTACCGAATGACAACTCATACGATGAAGAAATTCACTGTTTCAAGCCAGAGCAACCGTGTGGCGCTGGACGCGAATTGCTGAAATCCCAACTTGCCATTTTATCGGAACCCGACAATAATCCGTTTACAAGCGATTCCATCGATGAAAACGATATTACAGAAGCTACGCCTGGGTTCATGCTTTTGGACTCTGGCAGCGAAGGAGAAGAAGAGGAGCTAGATTTACTAGACTAACTTTTTATGTTATTGTAGTAGTTCTCTTATTCTCTTATTACCTTCGAAAAGAAAAACATCAAAAATATGTAATAAGCGCCCATTACCCAAATAAGCGCCCAGTTCGAATAAGCGCCCACCCTAAAAGTTTATAAATAAATTAAGCGCCCTGGGCGCTTAATCGGTCATTTACGGTAGACAGTCAGATAGTTAGATAGATAGAATGTGTAAACCAAACAATTTCCTACGCATAGCGCGCGGAAATTGAAAAATAAGGATTATAAGGATGTGTGCTGAATTGTTGAAAATAACTAAAAAATGGCTACAGTTTTATTCTTATGTGGGTTTTTTAATATTTCTAAAAGCAGTTTTTGTTGCACGTTTACCGGTACAGTGCAATTACTGGAAATTTTTATTTTCATTACATGTAATTTGCAGCCTGTTTATAGTTATATCAGTTATATATTTTATATGAAAGGTATGTACAGCCAAAATATGCTTTATTTTGTTCCATTATAAGATATTTTATACGAAAGATGAACGTGTATTAAATGAGGAATAAATACATTTTTAGCTGAAATGTTACATCGATTGTTATTAGCCCAAGTTATAAAGTGCGATGAGTGAAGTTAAGCTTTCTAAGTAATGTGTCTTCAAAGGGGGTATGGGTTGTGTTTTTTGCTGTCACAATAGAGTGTTGTCAGTTACTTTAGTTGTCCCTGACTCGTTTCGTATCAGTTTAAATGCCATCAACACTTTGACACAGTGTCATTCAGGTCAGAATCTCTCCTGTTTGCAGGTTACAGATTAGAGTCAGAATTTGTCCATATGCACCCTGGATATTCCTCAATTGCTTTTCTTAATAGGTTGTTTTTAAGTTTAATCAAAAAATTTTTTTCATTGTAGATTTTTTTAAGGAATCATTTCACAGTAGGTTATATTTTTGTTTTCTGAATTCTCGTTTCATTAACGACTGAAAAAGCATGCAATCTTTTCTTTACTAATTATTTTCTTTACTAAATTTTCTTTTGACAAAATCTTTTCACTTGTCAACAGTTTCCTCAGTAGGGTCTCTTTTTTTTTAGAAATGAGCGTCGTAACTATGAATTAGAAAGTGTCTGAAAATATCTCAGCCAATATTATACCTATGAGTGATGAAATCGAGATATTTTCTGAGTCTGTGACAGGTGATATTACATTTTTAAGCGCGTCTGCTAGTCCAATTGAATCTATTCCGGATGTGGAGGCTGACGTTTATCTCCATGACATCGACATCGCCGGCAACCTTGTTGTCCAAGAATGTAACGCTGATAACATCGATTCCTTTGCCTTATCTCATGATAATGCTAATTTACGTAGGTACTTTTTCATAGCCGTTTCAATTTCATTAGTAGTGAACTTAAGCAACTACAACGGCAACGTGGACGACGACGTGAGCAAAAAGAACAAAATAATAAAATTATAACGACTAGAAAGTTATCGAGCTTCAATAAAATCTACATAAGAGAAAAAGACTTTCTCTATAATCGCGTCTCCGTCGTCAGTACGACTTCAAATCATGACTTTTCAAGTTGTGCATAGAACGTGCAAATACGTTAATGATGTAATTATCTTATAAAATTTTCCCAATGGTCTCGTAAGTAGCTAGAAGGCTCCCTTTCAAAACAAACTCCACATAGAAAACAAAGCTTTTGTTCTAAACGCATCGTCGTCTTCGTTGCCGTAAGCTCCCTAGTATAACTGCTAAACTAAAACTGGGACCAAGGAATGCAATTGACTTTTCCCGAATTTCAGTTTAAACACTGAACATTGACCGAGCTTCATATCTAACCTCGTTTTTATGTGATTCATTGTTCCACTGATTTCATTACTTCGTTACTTAATGATAGTCTCTATTATTTCCAATTCCCATTCCAACAATTAGAAATAATTTGAATATTAAAAGCGAGGTTAGACACAATGCATCGGCCACAATGCATCGCTTAAACAGAAATTCGAGAAAGGTCTATTCTACTGAAAGCAAGCCTTTCATCGCAGTGGTTCCATGAATCGATTATAAATATGGAAAAGACAAAAAACCTTTCGAGGGTTGATAACGATCATATCATATATCTTTTGTCGCGTCCAGTTCAAAAACTTTAAATTACACTCGGTGACCATTTTCTAATTGTATCCTTTGTAATGCAATACCTTTAGTGAACAAAATATGTCTTTCTCTCTCTTTAGCTGATCCGTATTCCATTGAATACAAAAGAGACATTGTGTTAAGTAATTTAAACAAATGCTTGCCAGCTTTAGACTTGGAGGTCAAAGTAAGTGAAGTACTGCAGAGAACGTGTTTTAAGCAGAGCAATGCAACTACGAATGCCGAAGATACTTGTCTTACAATGGCTTCGTCTGGTATCTACGATGATGTCTTTTACTGCTGTGTGTTAAAAATATCACTCGAGACAACGCAGATCACTATTTGTCGCCTATTCGAATCAGGTGCCTTCCAAGGTTTTTTCAGTGGTGATGGTAAAGAAGCTCTACAAATCCATCTTAACCTTCCAGAAATTCTTCCCTATTACGTATACACTGGTGCTGATGTAGAAACCGAAAAAACAATTTCGCAGCAAAGATATAAATCTATGAGAAATCCCAGTAAGTAGAGGGTTGGACACTTTTAGCTGGAAAATTAAGAAGTTTGATAATGAAAATGCAAATTTTTAACCATAAAACCAGCAGATAAATTGTCAATAGCCCCCCTTCGGTAAATAAGTTAAAACCGATTTTCTCTACACTTTGCGATTCTCGTTCATTTACGTAATTCCTTCGAACAAATAGAGTGTGCTCAGATCTTCAAAAAGGTTGAAAAAATCTATAACGAGGTGCTGGTAATACAACATGTTCGCCTTGGAGAGCCCTGACTGTATGAGAAAAACCTTCCAGTCATGAATGTTGGAAGCATTCACTTAATCAAAACTTTAGATCCGTATTTCATGTGTTTATTATACAAAATATATTCGGTAAATCTAATTAGCCCCTTTACACTTACAGACAAAGACTCGAGCAAAAGGAAAAACGTTTATTCAAGAAATATCCTACACAACAGAACGAGCTTCTACAATACCATGAGTAAGATTAAATCATCTATGAATGATGCACCAGATGTTGAATGCTTGTTTGTATTTGGAATCTGCTTACATAACCATCAAAAGTTTAGCACCGGAAGCCGTAGTACCGAAAATAGGTTTGTAATGACGATATAAAAATTTAGCGGATCCATTAGGAGATAGAAATTTAATCGTCTTACCAATGCATTTCTTGAAGCGAGTTTACCAAAAATTGTTATACTCATTTAGCCATGTCATTTGCAGTGATGAAGCATATGGATCTGAATTGGAATCAATTTTGTCGAATTTTCGAGGAACAAAAGGTGCGAGTCGAGATGGTATTCAAAACCTGTTGCTACAAAACATGCCCGAAGTTCTATCATTAGCGGAGCAATTTAAAATGCTATCGAGTTTATCAAATCATCATCGTTGGATTTGGGATGAATACAACACTCAATTTCGCTATGAACAACGATTTTCAACTAGTTTTAAATATTATCCTGGTTCTCCAAGAAATCGGATAATTCAGGCTTGATGTTACCGTAAAGAGTCACAGAATATTATCAACGCATGTGTTAAAAACATTCTTGGCTATAAATGTGAGATACCATACTCATGAAAGAATGTGAAAGGTAAAATAAGTCAAAATGTAAAAATGTAAAAATCTTTATTTTCATGGCGCATGGGCAACTTGCAAAAAATACCGCTGACTGAGAGAATTTATGCTCTTCAAGATTGCTCTTGAGTTTGCGGCAACGTTGAATTCATTCTACTTTTCGCGGCGTTTTTTTCTCTCATGACTGATAGCCAATCATTTTTCAGTATTTTGTAAACATTACGTAATTTTCTCGGAAAAGAACATTGAGAAGATTTTTTGATGATGATTTTGAAATTGAGGGAGCCACCCAAGAAAGTAATTCCTCAAGTCTTACTGTTGACATCCTGAAGGCCTTAAAAAATATTCTTGATCAAACAACATAAGATCTTTAACCAAAATTGTGAACAGTCCCTTTGAACGTCTTTCTTGAAATAATTTTCTCATCCATAGTTTCTTCGTTTTCGTAGTTTTGTATTTTTGTCTGCGACGTAAACGTAAGATAAACAAAGCAGACACATTTAGGTTATGAAGAAATAAATTTTTATAAAGAGAAAAATGCTCTTGAGCTTTTTACGCTACAGCAGAAAATGCAGTTAAATGGAAACGAGCCTTTAAAGCAACAACAAATTGACATATTTACCTTTATTTAAAAGGAACGTCCAAAAGATCATTTCCAACATCGATAAGCGTAAAGCGAAAGCGAGCCACGCCTGGACAAGGGATTGAGACATTTGAAAGTTTGACAACGCATCCGAAAAATCTTTTTAAGTATTTCACAGAGGAACTTTTTCGGCATGAACGTCTTTTTTTGCGCCAACGAAATGAAAACAAACAAGTTGTTGTAATGAGCGGGTATAATCATTAGTGTGGCGACTTTATGGTATGTCAAAACCTTTATTACCTTACCTTAACCTACAGTGTAGGCTACACATCTTTATCACTTATTTATCATTGCCTTTTCTTTAAGTTTAGATTTTTAACGTTTAATACATGACCTTGGAACGAATATAGCGACACGTACAATATGACGAAAAGAAGGAAATGGACAATATTACATAACACTAAAGACACTAGACTGATATTTTTACTGATAGGACTCATCGCATGCAAAATACTTGTTGTAGATATAGCTTAAATAATTTGATCGAAATCAGTTGACATATCTAGATAAAAAGCAAAAAATTTCATCGTTTAGAGATACGAATACGTCCATGTTGTGGCCACACTCGAAGCGTAAACGCACTTATTATTTCATGTGAGTGCAGAGTGTTTACGACTTTGCAGTCTTTGATTTCTGGTGTGACCACGGAGGATATACCAACGCAAGATATGCGTTGTTCTATATTCTGAACAAATCAAAAGAAAATAATACATAACCGATTCTGTATCAATTACAGTGGGAAGACGTGTTTGACGCCAAAAGAGGCCAATGGACCTTCGGAAAGAACTGTCCCTCTCAGCAGACAGTAGATGCTGATCCATTTTCACAAAAATTAACGGCTGCCTTGAAGGAACGTCTCAAAATTAACATCTTCGATGAAGGAACTTATCCGAATTTCATACCTAGCACTAACGGAACTTGTAACTGTGAGGTAAATGAAAAAGGACAAAGGTTATATTTGAGTTAAAAAAAATAGTTTTCCAGGGAAAGAAAGTAAACACATTGTGTTCTTCTTTTAGGCCGGATGGTCTTCTTCAAATGACGTAGGTGTTGTAAAACAAATTGGCAAAACTACATTGTACACAGATAGAGGTAAACCGCGTAACGTTACATTGAAATATTCATATGGAAATTCTGCATAATGAAATGCAGCCAACATAGGATCACAAGACGAGAGCATTCCTTGAAACGTAATAACAAATGTTCGAGTAACTATATAATATGTTTACTTTTCCACTTCAAGCTAACACTTATCGAAGGTACTGTTTAGTCGAGATTTGTACGAGAGAGTGGACTGGAGAAGACGAATATATATTCAGATTGTCCGAACATACTTGTGCGGGATACGAGATTGGCTGGGAATTTGTTGAAGCAGTAAATAGCGGAAAACAAACATTCTCAGGGTTTGTCCACTGCATGGATCAAAAATACAAAAGATACCGTCCACTTGAAAAAACATTTATGTCCAAAAAGACATTCATTTCATGGTGGTTTGCATGGGCTTCACACATGGAGATTGATTTTAGGATCAAGTGTTCTCAATGCAAAAACCGTTGTGAATCTTTAGCATGTGATGGAACAAAAATTGGTCTTAATTTCAAACAAGCCTTTGTTGAGCCAATCGAACACTCGACAAGTACAGAAAAGATCCAAACACGTTTGAGACGAATGTATAGATGCTTCATTGTGACACCAAACAAAGATAGTGCTGGCAAGTATAAAGCTATGAGAGCTGAGTTGAAAAGCAGTTGTGATGATATCATTAGTAATCAAACAACGGGTAGGATAGCACGGAGTTTCGACCAGTATGAAGTCTGTTTTAATGAATGTTGCCTTCCATTCGCAAAACGCATATTGTCTTTGCAGTCAACAATTCCAACTTCCAACAGGGAAAGGATTGCCGCTGCAAAATTCCTTTCATTGCTGTTTATAGATTGTTCGATTGATGACATCTGCCCTTTTATCATCACCTGCAAAATACAACATTTTTTAGAAAAAGATCATCACGATACACAAGATCTAACTTCGTTTGTAGAGGAAATGAAACGCTATTGTCCTGAAATAGCAAAGTTACTTTTCACTTCATACATGGAGCATGGTGAAGTACCCACGGTCGTTTTGCGCGTATTTTTAATTGCGAGCATGCGCAGCCGTTACCGTTTTTGATAATGAATTTTAAAGATGGCGCTATGTTTTCAGGCCTGACACCTAAGTTGTTATTTTTAAACGTATTGTTTTGATACTAATAATTATGCCTTACATTGAAATTACGATTGCATAAATTATACGCCACGTGTGGATAAATAGTTGAAAAAGAATTTTAGGCGTCACTAGTGTAAGATGACTTCAATGTCGCTGCATATGAAAGCTGTTCTTGCTTAGTACTGAGATTTCGAATACATTATTACTGGCTATGCCATATCTTCGAATTTGGAACTTTAATGAATTTTTTGAGAAGGTAAATATGGTTTTATTTGTTGTTCAATACCCCAATAAAGTTCCCAAAGCGGTTTGAATGTCCAATCATTTTTTTTAGAGAAAGTTTTGGAATCTTTTGCTACGAACAAGTCATTCGCGCTCAGTGAAATATCTTTTCTCAGTCCAATGCTGGTAACAAGGAAACAATTTTCTCAAATGTAACAAATTAATAACGACAGTTAACTGTGGCTGTCAAATTTTCTTCTTTTAACCTCTGGTTGTCGTTTTTTCGCCATAGGACTCACACGTATGTGATGTTCTTTCAACATGCTTTTTAACTTCAGTGCTCCATGCATGTGGCAATACATTCTTCCTAAGTTATTAAACTCAGAATGAATGCTTTCACCACCCTGCTCACTGTAAACACCAAGTCCCAAATTCCATTTCAGGACAAAATCTATGGTATGGTCCTCTAAAAGGTGCATTTTTGGTGTGATTGATTCATTTGGCCACTCTCTTCTGAAGAACTCCATGAAATCATGGATGTAAGTTCCTAAAATGCATATTTTGTATATTATATAGTCTGTATAATAGTCTGTATATTGATGTATATATAAAAATATACTTACGAAACATTTCAATTTTTTCAGCATCAAAATTATCTGTTGTGTTTAACATGACATGACATAAACTGTATTTGTTAAACAGCATTTTAAAATTTTGACATATTTTGATGGCCTCTTGATGCACAGCTGTATTGCACAGACCTAGCTGTACAACCAAAATGGGGATAGAATTGCACAATTTAATGATATTTGTGACCTATGAAAATATAAATGTACGAAATCATGTGATATCCTTATGTTGCTTGCATCTCTCAAAATATGAATTGTTTATGATTATACCTTCAACATTTTATGGACATGGTTTCCAACAAAAAATCGACCATGATAGGCTTGTCTTTCAACATTCAGTGATTTCAACATGTCATCCAATTTTCTAACACAAGGACCATCAGCCTGTTTTAAATCACATGCCTCTTGCAACGTAGCAATTTCATTCTCCTGAAATTATACAAAAGTGATTTTACGTATGATATGCCCTGTGAAAGACTTAGATTTAATTGATATGAAATCCAAACCTTCTCTCCTTTTTTGTTTCGTAGATGTTTTAATCTAGGTTCATAGATTTTTGGATTTCTGCGTAAGCAAGAAAGCCTTTACGATCGTCTTTGTTTTTCTTAGTTTTTTTTTTTTTTTTCATCTTACTGTCCAAACCTAGCGATTTTTTCCGCCGTCTCAATATTCATTGGTGCATAAAGCGCCACTATTACGAAAGGGTGCTAATAAACTTTAATAACGCTTAGTTTATTGGCTTGATTATTTCCGCCATGTGATCCATCCGGGTATTTTTCGACTTTACATTTGCACGTCGTTCGCATAATGGTATACCACAGCGTGACCGAAGAAACCTTAAATTTCCAAAAGTAAGAAGATTTGCACTTCCAAAACCGAAAGTAAAGGGTAGAAATTTATAATTATCTTGCAATGATTCTACTACGTTCATTCTTTTCTAATAACAAGTTCTCAATGTTTTGTGAAAACAGTGTGTGCAGCTTTTATGTTTTGCAAAATGTCTGCGATTCTTTTAAGCCTTTCTAGATGCAAAAAACTGTTTGTTTCATGTGTGGGCTTAGTGCTTTTTAAGCTCTGGATACATACAGCTCAGCTCAGCTTCCTCTTCAGCTCCAACAACATACAAGGAATGTCTTGTTACCCTCTGTCTGTCGCTGTGCATCTCATTTTATGTTTGATGTTTCTCTAGCTATTTTAGCCTATTATATAATACTTGTATAGTTCTTGGCTGTATTATCAATGTCCTGAATTAGGAATGGGGACTTACTATTTACGATAGCAAATTGAAACTTACCTTGATTTTCTGTAAATTCTAAATACCTTATCGGTAAAAAATCCGTCGGTAAAAAATTTCGTCGACAAAAAATTTCGTCGGTAAAATATATTCGTCACCTAGACATAAATTGGTCACTTTTTACCGACGAACTTTTTTACCGGGCTATAAATGAAACACATAATAAAACGTTAAATTTTACTGTTTTTCTCTATTGACTTTATTTACTATAAAAGTATATCAATAATACATTAATCTATTTGTAAGTCAATATTACTCGACTGACTTTCTGTTTCAATGTCTTGGCTTCCAGTTTCCTGAATTTCGGATTGAGGTTCTGTCTCTTGAATTTCGGTTTCATTTGAATCGATAATAATGGTTTGATAATCTTCGTCTTCGTCATCCTCATTATCGTCAATTGAGAAATTTCCGGTGTATTCGTAACTGTAAAAATTAAGCACAAATTCTTCCATTGTATCAACAACCCATTTATCTCTAGCAGAAAATTTTAACAAGAGAGGGACTTCTAATCCACCAGAGGGGATTGGCCACGGCTTGTATTTCAGGGACTTTAGAGTTCCAGAAACGTTCCCACTTTCTTGTTTTATGAAAAAATAAACGTAACGAGATATTTCACGTGGAATGTGTCCGACTGTTTTCCAATCGTTGAAATAAGGATTCTTTATCTTGATCGCACACGCGTATGGGTCGGTTGACAACGATATTGTATTTTTTTCCAATTCTACTTTCACTTCTTCATTATGTTTTGCGTTTGACCATGCAGTTTCTTTATAAACATGATATCCACGTGAAGCCTCTTGATATTTCAATCAATCAAAAGGCAAAGAAGTTTGTTTCTCATCAGTACAACAAGTGGTACGCAGATCGTGTTAGCGAGCAGTTAAGGAGAGGTGTAGCTCCTGGTGATGTAAAAGTATCAATGAAATTGTCTGATTTGAAACCATTGCATGCACGTTGGATCGTTAAAATGTTTGATTACCTAAAGCAGCAGAATGAATCAATCGTGAATGGATTTGACAAAGCAGGTATAACAGAAGCTGTAAAGTCAGCAAACGAAGTTATTTCACGAATTGAAAACCCATTCATTGAGAAAAGACAAAACGATAAATAACTGTGAACTTTATTATTCTTTTTATTTTCTGAAGAAAAAACGTATTCCATAAGCAATCTAGTCATTTTTCAATACATTTTAACACGAGTAAAGCAAAGATAAGGTCAGTAGGTACCCCCTAATGTGTCTTTAAGCGACAAAAAGCATAATAGTGTTAAAATAAAATAATAGAAATTCGTCGGTAAAAATTATTCGTCGGTAAAAAATATTCGTCGGTAAAAAATATTTGTCGGTAAAAAATTTCGTCGGCAAAAATTTTCGTCGGTATAAAATATTCGTCACCAAGGCAAAAATTCGTCACTTTTTACCGACGGATTTTTTACCGATAAGGTACTGGACATCTTTTAACGCAAATTTCTGTTTTCAGTTATATATGTTTGCTAATTTTGGTAGCTAAGTTTAGGTCATATTTTTCATAATCCTAATCTTTGTTTACTTTTTGGCTAGCGGATATGCTAGCCTTTAATTAGCATTCGATGGTGTCCCTCTCAGGTACTATCCTGTGAACCGCGCACCGTGCGGATCTCAGGCTAACTGAAGGTCCGTGGCCATTTTTCTTAAAAATAAACAACGATAAATGAATCATTAAACTTTTGTTGCTTATGTAACCACTAATTTCAGACCCACGGGGAGAACAATTTCAGATGCCCACGTTCTTCTTATAGCAGTATTTTGAAATACTTGAATATTTTGAATAACATTAAATTACAGAAAAGAAAAAGATATATTGCGATCGTGCCAAAAAAACAAGGTAAGATATAAGTATTTATTATTGTTACTGATGATGACTTTCCGAAAAGCTTCTGATACTCAGGGACGTAGCAAGACATTTTGAGTTCAGCTCAAGCCCCCAAGCAGAGAGCATCTAATTGCCAACCAAGATGCGTGCGCATTTTGGTAGGAACTTGACTTTTGATCTATATACCATTTTATGTTGAAACTCACAGCAATTATCCAGCAAGTAAACATTATACGTCCATTAGAAACTCATCTATAAGGCTTGAGGGGCTGTGGTTCTACTTTTAGTGGTGGGCCATAATATTTGGTGACAAAGCAAGCAGGTTGAAGTTTTTATAAAGTCTTAGGCTTTAAGCAAAACTTAAACATGAAACATTGTACCAATAGTTACATGATAATTTTCTTAATAATTGGAAAAGCTAAGAAATTTTTAATCACTTACAAACTCATTATAGCAAGATTTATTAAAGAAGATTGCCTTGTTTTTGTTTGTCAATGTGTTGATCATCAAGATGTTTGTTTGCATTTCAATGTATATACATTTCAATGTGCTAATATAACAAGAATGTAACACTATTTCATCTGCAAAGGAAATTAACTTGATGTGCTCTCATTTGCTATTTCGATATTATTTAAGAGTCAATTCAAGCTACGAAGCTTAACTTTAAGTTAGATAATAATTCGATGCCTGCCTTCAATATTCCTAATTACAAACCGCCTTCCTATTTCCGAACCCAAATTGAAACCACTTCCAACCGTTGTAAATTAAAAACACGAAAGATACTGTCAATTAAACTGTGACACAAATTCAGCTTTGACTGCCCTTACAAGACTTACGCCTGAATTTGGTAAGAAATTATATTTATATATATAGTTTCTTAAAAAAGTATGGATGTATATATATTTTCATGACCATAATCTCTGTTTATTTTTTTCGTTGAGAGTTAGGAGCGCCATTCGCAATTAGGAACATTGACAGCAAATCATGAGATGTTGACAGTCTGTCAGTATAAGATTCAAACCACTTACATAGGCCAGGCGTAAAAGGAGATGAAAAACACACAGAAATTTTCCTTGCTGCATAGACAATATACACGTTGAATTGGGCAAAACTGCAAGTTAAATTTGGCATAGTTTATAGAATTTGCCCCAAACTTAATATTGCGAATTGAAAACAATAGTTCTTTAACTTAAAATTCATGCTTTCTTTGTAATAAAAATCTCCATGAGAAGGACACCAACCTTTGTAAATGTGTTTTGTACAACTACTATGTCATTGTCAAAATCAGTTGGTTGGTTGAAATTCGTTTAATCAGTTGAAATTGATTATATAATCAAGATTGTGTTAAGCTTTTAATGTGTTCCTCAGGACTTCTTACAGTGAAGTTAATATTTTTTACATTACACTGCCCAACCTGTTATAAAATGGTAGGCAATAAAATTTGAGAAATTTCTTTATTTCTTCATAAGCTCTTGCGTTAACATTTCTATTGAAAAAGAAGTGTCCCATAATCTCTCCATTACCACATAGACCAATCCAAACATTCAGCTTTTGGCGGGAAGAACTTTTCTCGAACTTAAAATCACGAGGAGGCTGGCCTTTGGGAGCATAACGAAGAACGTTCTGCGTGTTTACTCTGCCACACATGTGAAAAGCAGCCTCGTCTCCAATAACAATGTTGGCCAAAAAACGTGGATTGTGGGCATTGTGAGAAAACCATCTACAGAAACGCAACCTTCTAGCCATGTCACCATTTTGCAGCTCTTGCACAACATGTATCTTGTAAGGATGCCAACATAAATCTTTTCTGGTAATTTCGTTAAATGCTGTTTTGGATAGGCCAGTTGGGTTGCGTCCGCAGGAAAAGCCATTGGGCTGCTGAGCTAATAACTGTCTCAATATTTGGATGTTTTGTTGGCTTCTCGCTGTTCTCCTCCTACCACTCCTTTCTTATTCAAATTTTTGCTAGTGCCTTCAGTGTTATATTTTTCTACATTTCTAAAAATCGTGCTATTCGAAGGTGGATTAACGCCAGGAAATTGCTGTTAAATTACACTGCCCAACCTGTTATAAAATGGTAGGCAATAAAATTTGAGAAATGTTCAGATTTTAACCTAGGCTTTTTTACCCAACCTTTCATATAATATCCCACAGTCTCACTGCATGCTTGGTGTTGGTTTAGTTATGTGTTTTTGTGTTTGAACAAGTTGTTTTGTTTTTTTTTTAGGTTGGTTTTTGTTGGAGCCTATATCAGCCATCCTGCCAACCTGGCAGGATAACTGCTTATTCTGGTTTTATCAGCCATTACAGCATTTAATCTTTTTTTGGCTTATGAGAGTTACTGGCTAACCAGCATAATCAGCTTGCCAGAGTTATCGGCTTACCAGAGTTCAGCTTACTAGAGTTATCGGCTTACCAGAGTTATCGGCTTACCAGAGTTATCGGCTTACCAGAGTTATCGGCTTACCAGAGTTATCGGCTTACCAGAGTTATCGACTTACCAGAGTTATCGACTTACCAGAGTAACCCTTTGGAGGGAATATGTAAACCTGGAAAGCATGGACACATATATCTTAGCAAATGTTAGGAAATCTATATACAACAACGAGGCAGAGCTTCAAACTACACACACCACATCTTTTCGGAAAGTAGATGCTATGGAGAATATTGTTTCCCCGGATCAGACTGATTCAGATGTTACCGAAACTTGTAATTTCATTGCGGCTAGATACGAGCATACAGCCAAGTGTTTATTTTGCAGTGTGATAATCGACTGTAAAGGTAAGAAGGATCAAGTCACTTGTGAAAAATGCACTGGAACATGCATTTTGGAAAACCTCTCACAAATCAAGCAGTGGGTAGTTATAATGAATGTGCAGAATGCAAGGTTTACGTTGACACTCAGTTCTTCATTGCTTGACTCCTATGAGATGTCTGAGGACCAACTCCAGTTGCTACTGTTAACCAATACATTCATTGTCCAATATCATCCTATGTCTTTCACCATCAAAGAAATTAAGTTGAAAGTGGCTGAAAGCTCTAATGAAGATGATACACCCTAGGATGCAGTTTTCTTTGAACGATTGGTTTTTGTTGATATTACTTGGTTATTACATGTATGTTACTGTTTTATACAGTCCTTCTGTTATGATCTAGTTTTTTTTATGATCAGTATATAATTAGATGTATTATTTCGTTGCTTGACCCAGAAGATTTCTGATGACCAACTCTACAGGGGCTAATACAGGCTGAAATTGACAGCGCAAAGCACTTTTGGGCGCGAAAAAATCGGCGCCCAAATTTGAATAAAAACTTCTTTAACGGTCATATTAATTTGATTGTTAATAATCTTCACAAGCAAAAAGATAAACCTAAACACTGTAACTGTTAGCTCTTGGCAGCCTGTTAAGCCCTCTCGCAAGGCCGTGTCGTCATTTTGATTTGTTTACGTTCGTGTGGTTTAGGACTGTGATTTCTAGCACGCAGATGATTTTAACCTAATTGATTTATCCGAGTAAAGTACTTTAACACCGAGTACATTATTTACGGTTTGCCAATTGATGCGGATTTGCATCAATGGGCCTGATATGTTATCTGAAGATCAGTTAGAAGAGTTAGTGGACGAATTTAAGAAAAAGCCAGACAATCAAGGCATATAAAATTATCGCGAATTTCAGAAAACCGCGTTAATTTTTTAGGACGTAAACAGCTGGTATTCTGTTTCACGTGAACCAATATGAACCAACGGTCTAACAATCCGCTAGCCTTAAGGACACCGTCCTCTTGTTGTGTTTGGGAAGTCTTTTCGTAATTAGGAAGATTGACCGTACATACGTAATCACTGTGATATCTGAAAGCATATGGATTTGATGTTATTTTGTTCATTAAGTTTATTAGAAGTTAATGTAAGGTTCGTATTGTGTCAGTTATGCTTTCATGATGCCCTGGCGTGTATACGTAATTAAAAATTTATTGTTTTTTAAGTTTCTGAATAAATTTTTATAATCTTTTCATGAAATTTAGTTCTGGTAATGCATGCTTTTAAATTAAAAAGATGGCAATGACATATTGTTATATACTCAAATTAAAGCACAAACTTCTGTTTTCAGTTATGTATGTTGATTTTGTATGTATATAGATGTATTTCGTATCATTAAAATCTATGCTTTCCTTTTTCTCCTTCTGAATTAGGAATTCTGTTAGGAAGATTGACAAGACATATTAAATTCATAACATTTAAAATGACTTACGTGCATACTCATTGTCTTATATATCTAAATTGATCACTGAATCCTTAATATCATTTCGTACCAACAAAATAAAGAACATGTCATTCAGATAAAGTTTTGCATAGTGACAATCATATTTTTTCCAGATTTTTGGGGAGTACGTGATCAGAAATTTAATAAATATATATTGCGGATTAAATTTTTCTTAAATTTCAAGAATGTCATAGTCTTTCTTTTTTCATACTTCAGCTGATTTTGCAGAAATCCTTATGCCTGCAAGGGCATCTTGTTTGAATTTCCTTTGTGTGTTCTGGTTTCTTTAAAATATTTGTTTTTATGGCATTGTGAACCAGGTCAATCTTTTCTTCAATATCTGCCAGCTGGTTTTGTGAAACAATAATTAGATTTCTGCGAAAGCAAGAAAGCTATTACAACCGGCTTTCGTTTTCTTCTTTTTGGATTTCTGCGTAAGCAAGAAAGCCTTTACGATCGTCGTTTTTCTTAGTTTTTTTTCATCTTACTGTCCAAACCTAGCGATTTTTTTTTATCTCGAAGTTCATTGGTTCATACAGCCGCCGTCTCAAAGTTCATTGGTGCGTGAAGCGCCACTATTACGAAAGGGTGCTAATTAACTTTAATAGCGCTAGTTTATTGGCTCGATTTTCGCCATGCCATGTGATCATCCGGGTATTTTTCGACTTCACATTTGCTCGCTGTTCGCATAATGGTATACTATCAGCGGTACCGAAGAAACTCACTTAGATTTCCAAACCAAAAGTTTATTGAACAATGTGGAATATATTTAAAAGAAGATGTACACTTCCAAAACCGAAAGTAAAGGGTAGAAAATTTATAATTTATCTTACAATGATTCTACTGTGTTCATTCTTTTCTAAAAACAAGTTTACAATGATTTGTAAAAACAGTGTGTGAAAAAGGAATGCTTTCGTTTCTTGGAAAATGTTTGGGATTCTTATAAGCCTTTCTAAATACAAAAGACTGTTTGTTTCATGTGTGGGCTGTAATGCTTTTTAAGCTCTGGGTACGTACAGCTCAGCTCAGTTTCCTCTTCAGCTCAACAAGAATGTCTAGTCTACCCTGCTGCCTGTGGTGTGCATCATTTTATGTTTGATGTTTCTCTAGCTGCTTTTTTAGCTTATTTACTTGTGTAGTTCTTGGCTGTATTATTAATGTCTTGAATTAGGAATGGGGACTTCCTATTTATGATAGCAAACTGAAATTTATCTTTACTGTCAGTAAATTTTAATAAATGGCGGACATCTTTTTTTAATACAAATTTCTGCCGAAGTGGATATTCGTCCGCACTTTTATTATTATATATATAATAAAAGTGCGGACGAATAATTTTGAAGTTATTCGTCCGCACTAATTTACGGCATACAATGTGTTAGACGTTCTTTCGTAACTTTTAACGGATTCTTCTAATTCTGCAATTGTAAAAAAATGAACCCCGGTCGCAATCTCTTTCACCATAGTGCAATCTTATTCACAAGATATACCACTTTAAGCACTTTAAATATATTTAAATTATCTTCTAACGGATTTTATGGCACTCACTAAAGGTGCGGACGAATAACTTCAAAATTATTTGTCCACACTTTATAAAAGTGCGGACGAATATCCACAGCGAATTTCTGCTTTCAGTTATGTTTGCTAGTTTTGGTAAGTTTGGGTCATATTTTTTCATAATCCAAATCTTTGTTTACTTTTTGTGTTTGGGAGGTCTTTTCGTAATTAAGAAGATTGACCGCATATATTGAAATACTTACGTAATCACTGTGATGATATCTGAAAGCATGTATTTAATTTAATGTTATTTTGTTCATTAAGTTTATATGCAGTTACGTACGTTTCGTATTGTGTCAGTTATACTTTCATAATGCTCTGGGGTGTATGCCTAATTAAAAATTCAACTTTTTTAGGTTTCTGTATAAAATTTTATAATCTTTTAATGAAATTTAGTTCAGGTACTGCATGTTTGTAAATTAACAATATGGCAATGACATATTGTTAATCGTTTGATTAACAATATGTCATTGCCATATTGTTAATTTACAAAGCACAAATTTTTGTTTTCAGTTATGTATGGATGTATTTTGCATGATCAAAATCTATGATTTACTTTTTGTGTTTGTGATTTAGTAATTCTGTTAGGAAGATTGACAAGAAATTTAATATATATTGTGGAAATGATTCAACCTTTCCTAAATTCAAGAACGTCATAGTCTTTCTTTTTTCATAATTCAGCTGATTTTGCAGAAATCCTTACGCCTGTAAGGGCATCTTGTTTTTTTTACTGTCCAAACCTAGCGGTTTTTTGAAATTTCATGCGTGCACTTACATGAAACCAAAGCACCGTGCATGGCATGTCAGCGATGTATTTACAAAAGTTTCTTTGATCAATATTAAATGTATTTTGAGACATAAAACATATTTTAAGTTAAAAAAGAAAATTTGTAGAAGAAACTAATAACTATCTTGGACTGTGATCATCGTTTCTTACTAAAAAGAAATTCTCAACGTTTTGTAAACAATAGAGTCAAAAAAGCTTTATAATACAATAATGAAATACATTACATTGATTCCTTCAGATTTTACCAAGTTTTGTATAGTAATTTTTTATTTTTTCATTTTTAAGTTTGTTTATTCGCATGGTTTTAACACAGGGCCCATTTGATAACAGAAATTATGTAAATATCTTTATTTTATAATTTTTGATTGGTATACCCTGTATAAATTTCGTAAATAATAATAATAATAATAATAATAATAATAAATAATAATGTGCTTCCGTGGCGTAGTTGGCTAGTGGACTTATCTGATACCTGAAAGGTCGGTGGTTCGAGCCCACCTAGGTCGTTCAATATTTTCTGTCGAATTTTATAAATTTCATAACATAATTCATTTTTCATGCTTCAAAAGATTTTGCAGAAATCTTTCTGCCCGTAAGGGCATCTTGTTTGCGATTGCATTGCAATGTACTTATCAAATTGCTGCTGATTTATTTGCTCATCATTTATTGCCAATTGACCAGCAATTTTGATGTCAAGGAAGTGACATGTCTTTTCTAGTAAATTAAAAATTTTCAGATAGATACCCAGCGAGATATGCAAAACAGGTAATGCGACCTAAAAAATAAAAAAAGATACTTGCATACACTAGAAATATGGTCAAATATAATGATGGACAAGAAATTTACCTGATCAAGCGGAATATTAAAAATTTGTTCATCGATGACGTTGTTGTAATCTTTTGCTTTTTTGATGTCACCACCATTAGTTATAAATGATTCATGATCATCTTTCAAACTTTTTAGGGATCGTGGAGTAGCCTTCTCGTGAGGAATTTGCATGTCTGCTTTAGTGATGTGACAAAATAAACAAGGATGTCGTCCTAATGATGCAACAAAATTATTAAATGACACTGTTAAAAGGATATTGTTTGGATGAATTTTAAGCATGTTTACATACCACTTGCTCCACTTATTCCATACATTGCACACAAAAATGCATAGTCACCATACAAGAATAAGCGTATCTTCCTGTTTCTACGTAAGTAATATATACAGTTATTAATTATTTTCATTTTATCTTTAAGAAAAAGATTTGTTGAACTTACTGCCACTGCATACTTTGCAGGATATCAATGTGTTCAGAAAAAGGACTTAAGCCTGTTTTCAAATTTGTTACATAATCTTTTGCTTCAAAAATGCTGAATATGACTGTATTTCCTTTGCTGTTTGGTTTCTGAACATTTGCAATTTGATAAGCCATTTTGAATGTTCCGCCACCATGGTCACCTCCAACCTTGACGTGGACTTCATTACCTAATGTTTTTCCTTCGGTAAGAAAATCATTCCTGAAAAATATGTAATCAAGATTAATTCTAACTTTATCTAGATTCGAGTGCCACTTGCTGAATAAGTAGACATATATATTTATTAGGTGTTTTCAAAATTTGTATTATCAATCTACTCATGCAAACAGTTCAGCGTTTTCATAATGTGACTATTTAGATTTTTGATATAACCCCAAGGTGCTTATTTTACTTCGAAGTGTCCCTTGTGATCTTTCACTTCAAAAGTAAATGGTGAATTCTCAACAATAACATCATCGCCTGCCCAATCACTTGCGGTTTTACGTTGTTTTGCATTTGAGGCAGTTTTAATGTGGAACGTTTTCAACCACCTGTAAAATAAAGGGTTCTTGGTTAACACTTTGTTTATATATGTAAAAAGTCAGTAATACATGTGTTGCACTAACCTTTACACACTTGACAAAGATTTTTAATAAATTTTTAATAAATCGAAATAGCGATCAATATTTTTAAATAATAGAACATCCAACACATTAATTACCGACTTTGCATTTATATCAATACAATATTATTGCTCACATTACTAGAGTTTCAGTGATAATAATTGTAAAAACCTAATTCTTTTTACTTGTGCGGGCTGTGGTGCTAATACAATGACCATGAGAACTTCAAAAAGAGTTGAAGCAAAGTTAGATGTTGTAGTTAATGGTCGAACCAGAACAGTCACCATCGGTGTTAAACAAATACAACAGTACTTTACTCTGAAAAATATGCCAATACCCCAAGATAAAAATGATGTTTCATTGGCCTTCCCGCAAGATAACAGCTGTAAACTGGTAATGAATGGCAGATGCAACTGTGTTGGTTTTCAGCAGCAAACTAGTTCTACAAACACCAGTACATGTTTTTGTTAAAGCATAGTTATGCAATGTTTTCATGGTATTTTTCTCTACACATGAAGTTTGTTTTGTTTAATTTTGAGATGACCTAAAGTCTGTTACAAGGTACCATTTCGTTGACATTTTCTTTCTATTTATTTTCTATTTTTTTCCAACTTCGTAAATATCCATTCTACCATCATGATACAGCTTTAACTACCGCATTTCTGATTTGTTAAAATTAACATGCTAGGATATATTTTTGAAGATTGTAAGAGTCCCAATAAATTACCTCTGGTGTTGTGACAATGTGAATATTTACTTAGATTGTAAGTATTAATTAGAGCTGGAGATGCAGAGTAAGAGAATATGTGAAAAGTAGAGATAATGTTAAGAAGTTTAACTAGATCAGAGAATTCTAGAATTTTAATTTTACGAAATAAAATAGATGTAGGAGAGTTAAATTCAGAGAAGGTAATCAATCTTATACTTTGCTTCTGAAGTCTAGAGATTCTAAAGCAAGGTGAGTTCCCCCAGACCTGAGAGGCATATCTCATATGAGAGTCAAAGAATGAAAAATAACCAATATTGTCGCGATATGTAATCTTGGTGCATTTAACCAATAATACGGTACAGATTGGGGGTCCAGGTTGCATCGTTGAAATAGACGAATCGTCTGTTAAGGGTCCTGGGTCCCACCTTTCCGATAGGGTTGCATGGGATAAGGTTGTGTAACGAGAATGCCATAAAAATTCCTTTTAAGACAGGCTATCATTTTATTGGCGTTTCTTTTTTTTGGGTTTTTTAAGGTCCCCGAATAATTACAGTATATATTTTTTTCTGCAAAAAACTGCAATAAATCAGTTTCTGATCTAGAGGTATGTCGAAATTTGTGTAGGAGAGCATTAGCATAATTTGTGAATTCAATTTATATTACCAATAGGATTATTTGAACGCTTTTCTTTTATGGTTAGATTGCTAACACTCTCCTACACAAATTTCGACATACCTCTAGATCCGTCACTGTAAATGGGGCAATATATAGCCGCATCTCATGGGACTCTTGTTGAAAATAAAAAAGAATCTGAACTGTTTGTTTGTTTTGCTTTTAAATAAATTCTTAGAAAAAGTATTGTTCGGTGTGCTGACAAATGGGTATGGCCAACAAATATTAAGAAGCAGAACGTAAGAGAGTGATTAAAGTTAAGAATTATGAACACTGTTTGTACGACAACACCGATAAAAAAAGTTAAAAAGAAATTGGAAAAATCTTGGAAAACGTAAGTTAGTCGGTTTTCTTTTGCTTTGTTTTTAGAAACTGAAAATTATTTCTTGTAGCAGAATAATTCCATAGTTATAGAATTATATATAGCCGATTATTTTAGGAACAACGTTGATGAAGTAAAGTATTCAAAATTTCCAAGTTTCTTCACTGATCTTTCTCTTACTAGTCCTACTAAATTCGTGGAATGTTTACATGAACTCGTTACAAAAATCATAGTTCCTATTTCGAAAGTTCTTCAAATTTCGTATAAATTAGTGCAAAGTATTTGTGATAATTATTACATAATCCATCATAACAAGAAAATCCTCGTAGAATAGTGGTCCCTGCCATAGCTCATAGTTCAGATTGGAGTAAAAACGCATTACCTTTGTAATGAAACTAAACGTCAATTTTACTTTAGATGTCTACATGTCTGAATTGGTTCGACCCGGCCACATATTTCTGTTATTTGCTCCTGATCCCTGGATTAATCAACTTTGGTATCCTTCAACTTAACCAGAGGATTAAAGATGGCGTTTTTAAACTACTTCTGCCATTCAAAATTCTAGAAGATAATGACAGAAACAGAATGGCTTTAACACTTGGATTTGGAAATTTCTTGCTACTTATTATCCAATGTGTTCTTTTTGCGTATCGAATTGATGTATCTTGGTCAATAAAACCGTTTATTTTAATGTTACTTACTACACTAATTGCATTGACAGCCTATCCCCTTTTCATTTGCATTCACTCCACGCATGTGAGGTTATCGAATTTACTTGGAGCTGGGTACTTGATAGCCTATTTGCTCCTTCTTGCATTGAACAGTATTAAACAAGGTTGTTTGACTGCTAATGGAGATGCTTGGTATTTTTATGTACAAATAATACCTGATGTCATTTGCATTGTCCTGTTGTCTGTAATTTTCATGAAACGTCTGATCAGCGGTCATCGCAACCCCTTCTTCCATCATATCTTATTGCCACATCAAAAAAAATATGTTAGACGTTTGTGGAACCCGTCACACTATTTACAAAATCCAGGAAACCTCTTTCAGCGATATATATGGAACAGAGATCCTTGCTTCCATTATCCAACCGTCGTGTTGATACCCATCATTGTCTCGTTGGTGTTTGGATGTAAAATATTTTTCATCGTTCTAAAATCATTATCATCATATCCTGTCGTAATAAAAGTCGCTGCTGTCACTACTGTTGTCATTTTCGTCATCCAGCTTTTTTTTTCCTGAAGTCATTCAAGAAAGACTTTCAAAATGTTCTGAAACGCGGTCAGGTATGCAACAATCCATATCGAATGACAAAAAGTGAAATTTTGATCAAATACACATCATTTCCTGGTTATTTCATCGCATTTAATTTCTTTGGAGTTCTGATGATATTCGTAATTTGTGGGATTATTTTTGTAATAATTCATTTGGCTTTAAAATACCAAGTCCTTGGTGAAATGATTCTAAAGAGTGTTGGGAAAGGGATTTATACTTTTCTGGTCAGCGGCTTTCTGGTTATGATAGCACAACATCTGATTGCGCGATTTGTATTCACAGCAAACGTCGACAAAAATGATCGTATGTCAGTGAACCATTTCAATTACTATCATTTAAACATGTATTTGACAATCTTTTTGAATTTGTCAATCGGTTTCACGTCTTTTATCGGTTTTTTGGTGAATGTGTTTTTCTTGTCGCGTTTTGATCGTCTGATAATGAATCCCAAATATTTCGCAAGAATTTACACTGGACATCGAACCTACCAAGCTACAGTGATACTCGAGGCAATGTATAAGAATCCAACCATGCGATGTTTTTGCAACCTTTTACTGGAAACTGTCACCTACGGAAAAAGTAAAAATGACACATCGTTAAATGACATCCGTTCCAGACTGCCAAACTGCTTAGCGAAAAATCGTTGGTTTCTTGCAGTGACATTGATAAAAAACCCATCTTTAGCTCAGTACCGAAAACGAAGGATCTCCGAAAATTGCGGTGTTGAGGAACAAATTTAGGAGCACATTTATGTATATGAATGATGACCAAGAACACTCTTCAAAAAGCACTTTTAATGGCGAAAAGGCAAAGAAATGTACCGTGCTGTGAAAACTTATTTTAATATTATGTAATGAATTTGTTTTGTTATTTCATTAACACTAACTTAGATGTCGACTATTCATATGAGTAAAAACATCTCCCTTATAATGGAGATCTCACCAATCAATTATAAGAGGAACACGACATAAATACAAGCACCCCAATATTCAAAATTTCCTCGATAAATTGCACTTGTTTTGGTCTTGCTATTCAAAGATGAAAGATCGATATCGACATCAATATTTTTAAGTTATAAGTTGATTTTGCTGTAAGACATTTTGTATTTTCTTTTGTGTTTTCTAGGTATTAAATGAAGAAATATGTTATTTTCTGTTGTTTTCTGTGTTTTCTTTTGTTAGACCTTGTTCTTCTTTTCCTTTTATCATTTGGTTGATTTGAGCCTCAGTAGTCTAAAATGTAAAATACCAGTCCCTTAAAAGTATTTCCAGCACTTATTTGTTTTTCAGATTTAGGTGGGCATTTATTTGAATTTGAAATTGTCTAATAATTCAAAATTTCAGCGAAAACATTTTGGGCGAAAGTGTTTGGGCGAAATTTTTCTGATTTGAAATTTTGGTAAACTTTGAAGTTGGAAAATTTCTTTTTACTTAAAAATATATGCTCTTAAACTCTCCCAAGTGGAATTGTAAATGTGTTGAGAATAAAGAATGATGAAGTTTTCTATTAAACGTTGTATCTCTATTATCATTAGCAAAGTCACGTATGTATAATAATAGCTTCTAGGTCAATCCACCCACTCCCTTGGAAAATTGCTCCTACATTGGGTGCGGGAAATGGTACTGACACTGTAATAATAGGACTGATGTCATCTAGGACTAGGATGTTTTTAGTCTGTATCCAACATTTTGAGGCTGATTTTGATCATTAAATATTTTCTGAGTTTCATCATCTAACCGATCAAAGCGCGTAATTTTAACACGCTATGCCAAATTAATCTAAAACTTTTGATATACTTTTCAGCGTCTTGGATAGTTAAATTTTAATAGTACTGATGAACCCAAGGAAAGTAATATACCATAAAGTCACGGCTGTGCGAATCACAAATATATACGGAAGAACTAGTTATGAAAAACACCGCACTAAGACTGCCAGCTAAGAATATACCACAATCGTACTCGTAGAGCACACGAAAAATGCATTTATGTGATCAGGCTAATCAGAAAATGTATCCAATGCCAATTTAAAACATGTTTCCTTAGTTTAATATATTATCTAAAGCCCATTGAATCCATTGGAGAGAGTTTTAATATTAAAGTATCAAATGGACCAATTGAGATAAATCTGCACCTGATATACCATTTGGTAATTTGAATAAGTAGAACACAAATTAAACTGTGTAATGTCATTAAAATTACCAATAACTACAGCTTGTTTTCCTCCAGTGAGATATGTGCTTATCTCGTAATTTATTATGCGATAGTTCAGTGAGATAGTATGGTGGAAATTAATACGCGATAGCATTTTGCATTCCATCACACAATTTTTGAGAGATAGGAGCTTGCGAAAAATATCAAAAAGTTTTGATATTATTGCAGCTCCTCTCATAAAATTAATATTTCAAAGAAATGCCGAAAGTCCCTTTAAACAAATTGAATAGAACCTATTGTTTGTTTGCTGTCCTTAAATTTGACCAAGAAGCCGCTTGGCTTGAAGACTTCAGGACGTAACACAACGATACATACAGTACACATCCGTTAATTCGAACACCCAAGGGACCGAAAAATTTGTTCGAATTAGCGAATGTTCGAATTATCGGATAATGGAAAAAAATAAGAATTCGGATAGAATTTCTTAAATCTGTTTTGCACGTTGACAGCAAACAAAGGAAAGACAATCCATCTTGTAAAAATAATCTCATTTTTTCTTCAACCAAGCGATGACGATGGCTGCAAAATGCACAATTTATTGAAAAGTTGAAAGAAATTTTACCACCATAAGAAAAATGTCTTCATTTTACTACAGTTGTAGATGAATAGTGCGCAAAAGTTCGAATTAACGAGTGTTTATTTAGCCTAGGGACCGAAAAAACTGTTCGAATTAACGAAATGTTCGAATTAACGGAGTTCGAATTAAGCGGCACAAAATATAAGACTTTATAGACAAAACTCAAGGGACTGAAGAATTTGTTCGAAATAAAGAATGTTCGAATTAAGCGGCATTCGAATTAACGGATGTGTACTGTATCTGGTTTCAAAAATACAAACTTGCCGAATTGCCAAATTACGGTCAAATCTAACAAAATGACTATAATATTCAAAATCAACATTTTCCATTTGTGCATTGTACAAATTTTTATGAATATTAAAGAACTTTCGAAATTTGGAACAAATTTGGCCTAAATTGTCCATTTTTGGTCAAATCAGACAAAATGACTGTCAAATTTGGAATCAGCACCATTCAATTGTGCTCTGTGCAAAAGTTCATGAAAATTGAAGAAGTTTTGAAATGTCGCCCAAATTGTGCAATTTTAGTGAAATCTGACCAAAATTTCAAATTCGAAATCAACACTTTTCAAACCTGGGAATATCATTATCAAATTCGAAATCGGCACCTTTCGATTGTGACCCGTGCAAAATTTCATGAAAATTGAAGAAAATTGAAGGGAGGTGTGTACACTGAACATAAAAACCATCGACTTGTCCAACACCAACCTGCGCAACGACACGAATTCCTATTTCAACCTTACAGACAGTTTGGACAGGCGCGAATTGTATAGACAATACGCAGCGTGGAAAATGGGAACGTGTTCTATGCTGAGTAGTACACAAATGAACGGAAATCACGGAAAACTAGTAGTCAGGCTGGGATTCAAAAATTCCGTGACTACGAACTGCACTATGACGGTGATCGGAGAGAGTATAAATGGAGCAATCTTCAAATGCATCGATCACGGAATTTCAAAAGTAGGCAGCGACGTGTACACACCAAATCATGGTTAATGTGCACAATAAAAATAGAAAACAAACAAATGATCAGAATTAAACTTAATAGTAAGGCGTTAAATTGGCGGTCTATGGCTATGGACGATTACAAACTGGTGGTTGTAGAAGGAGAAGACAACGTGGGCGTTGTAGAATGCGAGGTTGTGGCAAGATGGTGAAGTTCTTGAAAATGGGTGGAAAATCGTTGGGAAAAGGCGTACTAAAGAACGCCAGGAACATAATAACGGACATGATGAGCAACTACCAGGTTGAAAAAAATAAAAAACGATAAAAAGTTACAAGTTGATCGATAAATTTCACAATAGGGAATGCCGTTAATGTAAACAAACGAAATAACAAATACCAAACAAAAAGAGTATCTCGATGAGATACTGCAAGAGATGAAAAACCAGACGTGGTAGACTGACGTAGAAAAAGAGAAGGCGACGACAATAACGAGGCATCAGTAAACTAATAAAATTATTGTAGAAACAATATGACAATGAAACTAATACCGGAGGGATTATACAATGAGGAAATTACCAGATTCGTGAACAATCAAGGTGGAAAATACATGAAATTCAATCACGTCGCCACCATAGCTGTGGACGAATTGGACGAATATTTTGAAAAAACTACACGACAGGAACACGATATTACCGTTCGCCATAGTGAATACGGACATGCGAAAGGATCAGGGCACGCATTGGTTTTAAATTTGCAAGTGCAAAGGTGGACTGTTGTTGTTCGACTCGTTCGGCCTGTTCTGTTTCAGGAATTTCCTGGAGACGGACGACGGGACTGCCGGAACACAAGAAAGAGACAGCATTCCGGATATGGAACGATCCCGAAATGTCGTTGACGAAATTGAAATTCCGTCGCGAACGATGGATGAAGGACAACGGTGAAAAAATGAACAATGTCGAACTGTCACTGATGGGAAACAACTTCGTCAAGTTAATCTTGGCGTTTTCCACGTTGTGTAAAAAGTCAGAGTGAAACTAAAACATTTGGATTCTGTCAAATGGTATTCAAAAAGAAACCTCTGCCTATTGCGTCATCTATCAAATGTTGACCTACTATAAAATATTCAATCTGTTGAACACAACCAAGTACGTAGACGACAAAAAGTTCACTGCCCTGACGTTCAAGAAAATGTTGCGTTCGCTGCACGACACCGGGAGTACGCGTGCAAGAATACGTCACGTCGACGACTTCAACATCAAAGGGGAATTCCTACCGAAATCTATTTACAATGACGACGACGATACAGACGAAGGAGTAACAACGGACGAAGAAGGAAAAGTAGTAAAAATGAACGACGAAAATGTACCACCAAAACAATAAAAAAATATATATTTATTATTACATTATTACTCTTTTTCTTCATTCATTAGTCCCAAACACGTTCGCATAGACATGAATATCTACAAAGTTTGCGATCAAATCAAGACGATGTACATCGACGAAATCTTGTCGAAAGAAAACGACGGGAAGGAAATCGTGAGAATATACTGTTACAACATCGGTAACAGCGACAGCGACGTCAGCAGATACAAATTAAACAAAACGAAAAACGTGACGTGCTTAAAGTTATCACCGACATACACAAAGAAAAATACGGAGTACAAAGTGGTGTGAAACAAGTGTCTGTACTTCGGGTTAAACGAATTGAAATTCCTACGTTTCCTACGTACTACGCGCGCGACGAATTCAACGATCAACTTAACGGTCTGAAAATCGACGGACCAACGACTAAAAAGAAATGCATACCGTGTCATTGTGTCAAACGTAACAACAATAACAACAACAACAACAGCATAAGTCACTTTGATATACTGGAAAGATGCGATGAACCCTACAAGCTGATACAGTTGTCGAGAGATAACAGAGTCTACTTGTGCGACGATTGCGTATGCGAAACGATCGTAATAATTGTTATAATTGTCGACTTTTTACCTCAACTTTTTACTACGACTGGGGCAGGAGTTAATTGGACCCTGGCCGTGATTGATTTTTAAGGGTAAGCCTGGTTTTTAAATTCACAATGGCAGCAAGCGCTTTGGATATCAAGATCTTTGTACTGGCTTTTGCATTCCTTTTTTTGCTTTATAAAAACGAATCCAAAACTGAATTAACAAGAACTACAAAAGGTGATTATTGTATCATACTACTTCAAGACAAGCTGAGGAGAAACTACACAAAGTACAGAATTTATATACCAGTATCAAGGAAAGAGCTGTTCTTGTTGTTGTTGTTATTTTTGAGTGGGGATGTTGAAAAGTGTACTGGCCCTACGCTGATAGATATTTGCAAACAAAGTGGTCAAAAGATTTTTCACCAAAACGTACGTGGGCTTGGTTCAAGTTATGAAGAGATCCACGAGTTGCTAGATTCTAATCGAAGGATTGATATTTTTAGGTTATCGGAGACGCATCTCTCAAAACACCTAAACGATCAGGTAGTTAATGTTGCAAATATCGAAAACATCACGATCGAAATTTCTCCTCACAAATGAAAATCTGTTTTTATAATTACGGTTTACAGACCGCCGAAAGATTCTCAGATCATGGCATGGTTGGCTGTATCAGGAAATTGCATAACGTCAAATAGCCTGAGAAATGTATCAAAACAAGAGACTTCTGAAAGTATGATCGAGTAAAACTTAACAGCGATATAAAAAGTGCTGACGTCGGTGCTCAACGCGTCAAATGCCCATCGTGCTGTCGAACTTTTTAATGGCATTCTACTTACCATTTTTAATCGTAATGTCCTGTCCATGGAGAAAAAGATCAAAAGCAAACCTTGTCCGTGGATTGACAACACTACAAAAGTAAAAATGAAAGAACGCAATCAATGTCTTCGGAAAGCAATGCGAACGAACAACGACGAAGATTGGAAAAGATACAGATCACTTCGAAATAGCTGCAGTAATATGTTACTTAAATCAAGATCAACGTACTACGAAAACCTGCTGACAGAACCTCAATACGACCCTAAAAACTTCTGGATCAAAAAGATGTTCCCTTCCCTGTATCTAAAACCACACCAGTTGAAGTAAATTCCGGAAATGCAGATAAAGCAAACATTTTTTCGAACTACTATTACAGTGCAGTTGGAAAAATCAAATCAGCTTCAATGAAATTAATGGATTTCACATGGAGGAAACCAACAAACATTCGTGTTTTAGAACATGAATCATCAAAATTTCGTATATAAATAATATATATACTATACAAATACACCTGTTATGCTGTTATGTTATTGACTCCTTATTTGCATGATGTCTACCCTATGAAAAAAGGAAGAAATTCAAATGTGGAGTATTTTCATGCTACACTACAAAATGGGTAGTCTGTTTTGCACCATCAAAACGAGACTTGTTCAGCTCTGCTGAAAATTCAAGAAAACCACTAACTTTGCCTAATGTGGTAAGATCACCATCAAAATTCAAAAGATTTGTAAATGAAAAGTCCTCCATGCAAGACGCAGCAACTCTAGCTTTTTAACCAGTTTGCCCCAAAACAGTCGAATCACCTACTATGAAAATAAAAGATCTCTGCCAACTCCCAGGTAACTCGACAATCACTTTGAAGGCGTATATTCAGATGCAGGGTAGACCAGTTCTACCAGTAACACTGAGTTATCTGAAGAATCCATTTGATCAAAAGGATGTAACTATTAATGATGAAACTGGTACCATCCTATTGAGCGTATGGGGGGACAAGATTGCAAACGTTCCTTGTGATGGAACTTACGACATTCTTCATGCTGTTTTAAAAATATCTTCTTCAACATCGCTGTCATTAGCAACAAACTCCTCTACTATATCATTAAACGTTCTACACAAGACATACAGTGTTCTGCTATCATCCTGGACGAGCTTAATACCATAACCGTTAGTCTGCCCCCATTAAATGTTCTTGCAATATCAATACAATATTATTGCTCACATTGCAAGAGTTTTAGTGATAATAATTGTAAAAACCTAATTCATTTTACTTGTGCGGGCTGTGATGCATAATTATGCAATGTTTTCTTGGTATTTTTCTCTACACATGAAGTTTGTTTTGTTTAATTTTGAGATGACCTAAAGTCTGTTACGAGGTATCATTTCGTTGACATTTTCTTTCTATTTAGTTTCTATTTTTTCCAACTTCGTAAATATCCATTCTACCATCATGATACAGCTTTAACTACCGCATTTCTGATTTGTTAGAATTAACATGCTTGGATATATTTTTGAAAATTGTTTTTTCGATAGTTTCAAATTATTCCTGAGTTATGTAAAATAAAAAAGAAAAGTTCCTTATTTTTTTTTTATTATTATGCTTCTTGCTTACATTCGTTATTCTCAAATTTGATGTCCATCTTTACCCATATTTTACCTACTCATTTTCCCTGGCGTTTTGAAATTTTACTCCTTTCCATTAAAAAAGGAAGGCGCTATTTCCTTTCCGCACCCCATCCCTGATCCTGAAAAAAACATTTCATTCTAATTTATGAAAAGAATATTTTCATACAATTTTTGATAAAAAAATTAATAGAAAAAACGATTGTTATATAAAAACATTGCTGAATCACTGTATCTCTTTTGATGCTGTAGCACTCTCCATCCTTTTTTTCCAGTTTCTTCCGTTGCCAAAAACACCACGTGCATCAAGCATCTGCAAGCTGTCCATTCCTTTTCATTGCACTTTTTTTCCATTTATTTCATTCTTTTTTTCTGCCTTTTTCCTCATTTCTTTATGCTACGGATATAGGCCATTTTTGACATGGACCGCACATCAAAGAAAGGACAAAATGTCCTTTTTGCCTGCAACAAATCTGTTCACGATGGCTTTACCTCAAAGACCTGATATGGTTGTGTTTGACAGTTTACCTTTAACTGAAATCAGGGCAAGATTCAAGTGTAATTGCGACAAATGTATCTGTTGGTGTCGTCAGTATTGTCTTCTGGCCACGACTGTGTCCACAATGTTAGCGACAATACAACGAGCAATACTACGCGCGTGAAATTGAGGGGATTACTTCACATCTTCGCCTTTAGCAGATTCTTGGTCTCACATACCTCTGGAATTGTTCTGTTGGAAGTAGCAGAGGTGTGTCAGTAAAAGACATCCAGCATGAGCTCTTTTTTGGTTTTTTTAGGTCCCCGAATAAATTACAGTCTAGTTTTTTTCTGTAAAACACTGCAATAAATCAGTGGCAGGCCTAGAGGTATAGTAGAAGGAGAGGAGAAGCATTAGGAGGGGAGAGTGTAATAGTGTAGGAGAGCATTAACATAATTTGTAAATTCAATTTATATTATCAATGGGATTACTTGTTGGGATTACTTTATGGAGTTTGAACTGTTTGTTTATTTTGCTTTTAAATAAATTAAAACAAGAGGCCCATAGGCCTTAAGGTCAGCGCAAAATATATGCTCAAAAATCAAAAGATTATAATCACTTAGAGTGCGTTTACATGAGAGCCGTAGTGAACTCAAACCGGTTTGAAATTTTAAGCTGTTTGAAATCGGCTATCTGTTTACATGAGAAATTTCGATACGGTCTTGGCGAGTTTTGTCGAGTAAAAATCGAAACAATAGATTTACTAGTTTCTAGCTCTCTCTACGAGTGCGTTTTTACATAAGAGCCACGCTGAACTCACAACGGTTTGAGATTTCAATACGGGTAGAATATTTTCTATACACGATTGAATAAATTTAGCACATTCTGCATTTTTTTTCATATGTGTCAGCAAAATTTAATTAACATGCGCATGCTTGTTAACACATTTATGATAAAACAATGAAATGTGAAAACTTCCACACCCTTTCCAAGCCGTATCGAAATTTCAAACCTACTTCACAAGTAGGTTTGAAATCATCACGGGTAGAATTTCAGTACGGCCGTTATCATGTAAACAGCGCTGAAGGTTTGACCAGGAGCCGTAGTGAAATAATTACCCGTATCGAAACTCGTAACGGGAGGATTGAAATTTCAAACCGGTTTGAGTTCACTACGGCTCTCATGTAAACGCACTCTTACTTACAAAACGAAAGAATTGCTTTTTAAAACCTGGTACGCCCGTTTTTGGTTGGTAGGCATGCAAATCGAAAATGTAAATCTATTCATCCAAAACAAAGATACATTAAAACCATATGCGGTGGAAAGGACCACGTTACGTTAGCACTATTAAATAGGTAAGTCATCGAATGACAACTGGAGAAGCCTGACCACACATATAAGTTGTTTCCTCTAATTTAATATTTGGATCTATATCCTGTGCAGACCATTAAGACAATTTCCTAAGTGCCGAATAACAAGTGCCATAACATATCACATGCACATTGTTTTCTAACGGAAGTACCAAAGTCAAATTCATATAAAAACATAGAAGTAAAGAGTAATCATTGGTAAACGTTTTGAAAGAAAACCAGGTCGCCCGCACGTTTCCATAACGATCAATTAAAACTTTATTGGTCGGGTAA